>JAZHYW010060442.1:0-71467 GCA_037355805.1 Ixodes ricinus | reverse complement strand
GCCGCTGGTTCCGGTTACGTATTGCTTCTGAAATTGCGACGACCTCTCGGTTGTAACGGCTGAAGGCATGGCACGAAACGCTACTGTAGAGTCCAGTGGTGAGCGCAGCGGCAATTCCGGCGGCGCACACGGTCGTCCAGGCGTCGTCACCAAACACGGTGCACGGAACACCACACAGCACGCACAAGCACAGTATCCAGTGTTGAGTGGATCGGAAGTTCCGGCGGGCAAGCGGTATCCGAGGTTGTCCAAGTATTGTCACCAAGCACACCAGCGCATCCAGATGCGGAGCCAAACTGCAATGGGTCGGCAGCCTTTCGGACTTGGGGCCTTGGGGTCCGGTCGCGATCGGTGAGGTCGGCAGCCTTTCGGACTCGGCGTCCTCAAAGCGTGCGCACACACGTCGCCTCTGGTCCAGAGTGACCCGGCGGCCCGGCCTGGAGCACTAAACGCTTGGGTTCTGATGTTTCTTCCGTCTCGTAACTTCTTCCACAGCACCGAAGACAGCGGGCACGAACTTTACGTTCACTGAACGCGTCGAAATGCCTCCACGTGCGACGAACCGGAAAACGTGGTGCGGCTGGTGCCGGAACTGCATAACTTCGAGCTTTGACACGGCGTGGCGCCACCCTCTAGTCCGCATTCATATAAACGTTGCCGCGTCGGCTTCGTTCGAAAAGAACGAGTGGAGTCGATGCGCTGAAGTCGCTTTCATGTAAACGCGGCGTATAGTCGGAACTCACGACAGACTGGGTCTTGTCGAGGAGAAATTCTACTAAAACATAAGACATTGTAGAGCCCGGGCTGGATCGACAGGGTGGCACAGCGCGCAAACAAAACGAGTTGAAAGTAGAAAGTGGCGCATTTGGCGTGCTCGGAATGTTCGGCGTTTCGGCGGGCTTCTGATCAGGTTTGTCGGGTGCCCTGCTTGTCATATCTCTAACCACAGGCGTAGACTATGGGGAGCGGCGGGGCTCGTGCCCCCACTGGTGAGATCCAGGAGGGGGGGGGGGGGGCAGAGCCCTCCTCCGGGCAGTTGAGCCTTGATCTTTATGTTTTTTGCTTGTGTTTGTTGTTAGTTTGTCTTTGATAATTTGTATTTTGTCTTAAATTTATAATACTTCACCCCATGTTTGTTGCACCACACAATAGAACGCTAAGTTGTTTGTGGGCACTGGAAAATAAACCATTATTATTATTATTATTATTTCCGAGACGCTGTTTACGTGCCATGTAACGAGCTTCTAGTAGTAGGATGTAAACAAAATAACGCCCACGTTGCCTTTATTGACAAAATACGTGGGAAATGGAATCCCAGCGTGCGCGTTAGCTTCAATCTCTGGTTCTGGCGAAAACACAACGCTGCAGTACCCCCCCCGGGAACTTCTCAGCCTGCCCCCCCCGGAAAATGGAAAGTCTAGCCGCTGTCTCTAACATCAGCGGTTTTATGGGCTCACGTTCCGAAATCGTTTTCTCGTGCATAGATTATTTTTCGTATTCATAGATTTGACGAAATATTGGTATCCGAACGAACTTTACGTCCTTTGACCGTACGTCTGTGTGCACGTCAGGCTTTTTGACGTACAGTCTGAGACAATCGATGTAGCAGTCAGAATCGCCACCAAGAAATCTTGACGGCATTTCGCGGCGGCCGACTGCCACCAGGAAACCATCAGAAAGCCGACAAGCGGAGTCTGACTGGAGTTTGACTGTCGGTCAGAGTAACTTGTTGGCCAATCAGACGTGCTTGACGTACAATCAGGCGCAGACAGGTGTCCACTAGAAACAATCGACTGCCAGACAGCGTTACATTGATGGATTTTTCCTTCCGGGCTGGTACACGATTTGCGAGAGCTTTGCATACGGGCATCCCTCACTCGTATTCAAGAGCCTTCATATTCTTTCACGGCGACCTATTTGCACAGGCGGCTAGAACTGGAACAAAACTTTTGTTTCAAAACGTATTCATTCATTCATTCATTCATTCATTCATTCATTCATTCATTCATTCATTCATTCATTCATTCATTCGTAATTCATTCATTCGTTCATTCATTTGTCTATTGTCTGTGCTCATGAACAGCTTGACGCCTTGAAATGATGCACAACAAAATGTTCACAGGTTACTGACAGAAGTCTTAAAAGCTACGAGAATTTGGGTTAAAAACATCAATATCCGCTCCACTGAGGGTACTGTAGAAGTGTTGAATACGGGCCATGGGACTGGTTGGGATGATGCGCTTAACATGAAAAGTCGGAGAGACCCGCAAAACTCGACTCGGAACGTGAATAGTAATAGCAGATGTGAGATCTGGGAAATTTATTAATCCATGAATACATTTATACAGGAAAACAAGATCGCGCTCACGCCGTCTAGAACTCAAAGTAGGGTATTTGCATCGTTCCAACAGTCTCGCATAAGAATAATAAACAGTACGGCCAATGTAACGATCATAAACAATTCGAAAAAAAACTTTTGGAGATTTTCAATCATCTCTTGGCTCGTAGAACAAATACAATTCCAGACTACTAAGGAAAACTCCAACTTGGTCCGGATTAACGAGAAATATAACCGTATAGAATACAGGTTGATGATGGAGAACTAACGCGTGATTCTAGGAAGTTACTCCCAGCTTACGCAAAGAGTCATTTATAAAGTAGTTAACATGTACAGTAAAGTATAACGATGAGTCTATGTACACACCAAGATCACGCGTGCACTCAACTCTTCGCAGCGGATCATTGCCAATCTGGTAACAAAAGTTTATTTTTTCTACCTTTCTAGACAAAGGAATAATAACGGTTTTAGAAGGATTGAGCGTTAGCATGTTCTGACGACACCAACTGCACACACGCCTAACATCCTCCATAGGTTTTTCACAGTATTTCAAGGATATGATCTGCCTATACAACTTGACATCATCTGCATATTGCAAGATAAGTAGGTTGTAAAAATGTCGTGGGTGACCTTCTGTTAGAATGCGTGACTGTTAAACATAAATACCGTATGTAAATGCAGGGCTTATTTTTGGGGCATTATATTATATTTCCGTAAACTACAAAAAAAATGTTTTTGTTATTTGAAAACCAGGAATGAAAAAGGGTGCGGCACACAGAGGTATCGGGGCCTGGCGGTGTGTCGTTACCTTTTTTTTCCTCATTCTAAAATACTGAAAGTTCCCCAACGCGCCTGTCACAAATGAGGGGTCAAATAAAAAAATTAAGAAAAACAATTAAAAAGAAAAGTATTGACAGATTTGAGGTTAAATGAAAAAAAAAATACTTAAAAAGAACAGAAGAGCTAGATTGTACCGGTGGCTAGCAATCAGGCCACTATCGGTAAAAAGAAAAAACGCAAAGGGGCAAGGACACGAGAAGGTAAGAAACAAACAATACTAAATTTAATACTGCAGTAAACTCAGCCGCGCACAGCAACCCCAACACCAACAGAAACACACTCCGAGCGCAAAGCTACGGATCTCATGCGAGCCAGATATTAACGCACACGAGACTCGACACCTATACAACAAAACCAAGAAACAAAGAAAAAAGAGGGACGGCAAACTCAACACTGACCAAACAAGGAAAACAAACAATGGACCTTTTGTAGAAACATCGGTTTCGAGAGTAAACGGTTTCAGTATCCTCTCTCTCTCCTTCTGGCCGAGCAGAGAGGGAAGATGGTTTCTTCGTGTCGACTTCGGGGCAGAAGATTACGCACGATGGGGACAAAGGCGAGTTCGGGAAAGCCGTATCTAGGTCACAGCGCCTCAATGGGTGAACAGGATACAACTGACGTTTTGGGTGTGAAACGGGTGGGAGAGGCCTTGCGCGCGTGTTTTTCTGTCACTCAGTCTCGAACCCAGTCGCGTGTCTAGGTGGCAGCACATATTCGCCAAAAGGTCCATTGAGCGCGAACACTACCACTACACCATATGGGATCGCCCCCCAAGATCCCAACAGCGACAGAAATTATCACTGCTCTAAAACGTTCATAAGTTCTCCACTTCGCACTACAGTGCCAGAGGCTGAAGCCGAAGGACCAAGGAAACGAGTCGTAACTTGCCGATAGAGTGAGCCCCAACGATGCGAAAAGCTAGGGAGCCTTCATGTGCGCTTTGCTAGGGTGATGCCACCCTTTGTAATACCACTCGCCAACAAACCAGCAGCCATTTTGGTTCACGGCGATAATCCGTGGGGCTTATAACCTTCCCGGAAACAAGCACCTTATCTCACAAGTTCGGAGCAGCGTTGTGGAACCCACGGAGGAGGATTAGCATTCTCCCCCACGGATGGGAGGACACTCTACCAAAAGCCTGTAGTCGTCGGCCAAAGAAGAGGGTCGTCTCGGGTTCACACTGTTCGTCCGACGCTCAGAGAGGAGTCCTCACCGCATATCATAAGCGCGAAACACATGTATGACGAAACCGTCCGATCTGACGTGCGGACTGCCGGAATGACCTTGGGGGGCGAGCTAGGGTGTTCGTAGCACCGGAGAGCGTTGAAAACCATCGCCCCGACCGTCGTATTGCGTGATCGGACGTCGGATCGGACGGTTTCGTCGTACATGTGTTTCGCGCTATACTCACGCTCCCACCAACACACGCAGAAATGAAGCAAACTCGACAGGCAAGACAGAAACTTCAAACGGAAAAAATACCCCAAGACTCACGTACACCGAGGAAACACGTCGCTAGCAGCGACCCGGCCCGCTAAGGGGCTCCATCTTTGTTACAAAATCCTCTTATATAGTCTCCTCCACTGACAAACATGCTGACCACGGCATGCAAATAAGCCATCTTCCCAGAAAAAAAAATCAACCCGTTATCGAACCAAATGGCAACACCTATTATATTTTCCGTCTACCGAACACACGTGCGGATTCATTTCTCCATACGTGTTCAGAAACAACAATAATCGACAATGCACAGAAAACGACAGCTACTACAGACAGCAGACTGAGCGAAGCAGCCGCCTCCAAAAGCGCGCTAGCCAGAGGAAACATCTCCGATTCGGGAACAAAAAAAGAAAAATGAGGACAGCTCGGTGATACCCAGTATCCCGGCGGCGCCCTCACGTGCCAAGTCGGCAACATTCGGAAGTCAGCACACCAACCCTTCCGCCTGCGAGGTCAACGCCACAAAACTGTGCCCTAAGATGAAACGTAATCCGTCGTCTGCCGCCGCAAACCAAACCAACCCCGCAAACGACCAAACCCGCTGGGGGCACACAAAGGAAAACGACGGGAAGAACGGAGATGAAAAGCGGCACCACGCTTCCTCTCCCTGACCGTCCCTACAGCGGTCCGGAAAGAAGAGCATCAAAATAAAGAAAAAGTGAAAGCCGTTTACAACTCCCTGTAATGCCGAATTAGATGGCAGCTCTTGAGGAGGAGGAGGGAAGGGTACGGAGGGGACGGTATCCTCCTCCTCCTCATCCGTACCCTTTCCTCCTCCCTCCTCATCTACTCCTCTTCTTTCCTCCTCCCCTCCACCCTCCTCCTCCCTCCCGCGCGGTGCATTATGAAAAACATCCCATAATGCAACGCGCGCGTCACCACGGTACATTATGGGACGTTTCGCATAATGCACCGCGCACTTACGCCGACGGCGACGCCGTTGCCGACGCCCCTCAAGCCGGAAACGGGCGCCTAAGAGCTGGGAAGAAACGCCTGAATTTGTGACAGTGCCTTTATCTTCTCTATAAGTCTTATTATGAGAAAGTTCTGTGGACAACCGGATGAAGCCATTCTTCAACGACGAGGATAGGCTCGAGTCCCTTCTTGCTTTTCCCGCGTCTGTGTTGTGCTTCTCCTTCGACCCTTCGACACTTACAATGGGGAGGGGAAGGGAAGGGGGGGGGGGTCGCCGCTACAATTTTTAGGGGGGGGGGACACTTGCACATGGTGTCCCCCCCCTCGTCAAACACAGGGAGGGGGGACCGGACCCCCTGAATCCCCCCCCCCCCCGGGATTTACACCAAAAAAGGTTTAAATGGGAATTGCTCGAAACACGACCTTGAAATATTTTCAGAGTATTTGTGACAGTTGGCATAGATAGAGACAAGTACATAACGCAACCCCGCTTTCATTCGGAGTGAGATCTGGACCATAATTTAAAGCCTCTAGATGTTTCCTTTAAAACCGAGATGTTTCGGGTGCCCTTTTTTTAAAGAACTATTTATGACTGGAATCGATTGTTCCTGTCTGTAGTTGGTGTGTTATCAAATGATGTCTTTGCGTAGAATTTATTTATTTTTCCAGTGTTTGAATAAACGGCTTGTTCGCGATATGGCGATTTCGCAGTTATTGACTCTCCCCTGCTACTTAGTAGAACCTCATTCTATGTTTTCCCCGATGCCAAAACATATCGTGAGTCCGTTCGAGTGCGACTGCATCGGCTTGCGACGTACGGGTTGCTATGGCAACAGCTGCGTCGGCTCCAACAAAACTGGTTTTGTTGGAGCCGACGCAGCCGTTGTCATAGCAACCCTCGCACTCAGTCGAATGTGTGAATCGCCCTTCAGCCTGGAGATAGCGCAGCATGTACCGAAGGCCATGCGCTCCGGCGCTCCCGTTCAAACTTTTCTTTTGTTACTTTTACACATGTGCGTGCACCCCTTCTAAGGCCTACCAGCTGTTTGGGGGTACAATAGAACATGGTTGTTTGATTGATGGATTGATTACTGCAGCCCTAGAGCTGGCTGAGGTTGTATGCTTTTATGTATGTATATCCCCCCGCCCCCCTGAAATGCCTGTTTAGGCGCTGTGGGTATTGCAAAAATAAATAAATTCGCTCACTTTAAAAGGACATGAGTCATGTCCAGCATTTTGCTACGTTTTGCTAAAACTGAAAAGTGTTTCTGGGTTTCGGTTTCATGTCGGAGCGCATGTTTGCACCCAGGGGTTTCCCCAGAAACTGAAATTAGGGAGGGAGGGGGGGGGGGGGGTGCATGGAGAATGGAGGAGTCGTTGCGAATTAAGGGGGTGCCTTGGAAAAAAGAACTGTCGTAAGACACCTAAACACTTCTGGTAAGTTGTGAATGCGAAAGCATGAATGTCCAATGGAACGCCGCGGAGTGATCCGCGGAGTTTTGTGGCTCGAGTAATGTTTTCGAGTTGTGGCAGAAGCACCGGCGACGGTGTGGATGCTAGACAGGGGGGTAAAGGTGGGTGAGGAGGAGTGGCAAATCCCGTGCGCTGACATCCGGGGGCCCGAGTGAAAGATCGCGAAAGAGAACGCCAGAACGCGAGAGAAAGAAACCAATGTTACCAGCTGAAGGACGACAGTCGCAATGGTAATCGCGAAGACTGAAAACTCCCAGCAAAATAGACAGTGATAATTTAGCGTTGGAAACTAAACTCTGAGCTATTCTAAGGTTTATAAAAATAAGTATACTCATTACGCTGCATTAACTTCCCTTCTGTCGAAATTTCGGAAATCAGGTAGTTGCGCGGTTTCGTATTCCTGGGACGCGGCCAACGCGGCCAGCGAAGCGGCGAAGCCGGTTATCTGGTTTAGTTTAGTGTTGACGAGAGGTCGTACGTCTGCGCGCTACGCAAAAAGAAAGCTTCGAAAGGAACGCGAATATCTTTCCACCGGTAAGTTCGTGGATTGTTGAAGTTCATGAAACTGCTCTGATGATATTGTTGCGGCCTCCGCCCGCCTCCGCCATATATTTTATCTGAGACGTCGAGGCACCCTAGCGCGCTCCATCTCTGGTTCTCCGGCGCGCGTTCGAGTAAACAGCGCGGCGCGCCGGCCGGGCCCGAGGCTCAGGTTTCTTCCCTCCATGCGCAGTCGCCTTCAGACGGATAATAAAACCGCAGAACCGTTTTGTACAAACGCTGAGTCAGATGTTTTTTTCATTCGCGCCCTCAAAATCTCGGAACACAGCCAATCGAAGGCAGTTGGTAACCATGTGTGGGACCCCGAAGGTCTGCCTGCATGCTCCGCCGCTTGCGGCAGCCAGAATGCATGGGAAAATGGCGGACCTTTTCCTCTAGAGTTAGTATGTATGATCTCTATGTCTCCTACCCTCCTCACCATAACCGCCATCTTGGAAAACGAGCTTGTCTGGTGTGCTGGCTTCACTGATAGCGAGTTCGTTTCACACGCACTGGCACCGTTCGAGTTCTCTCCCAGAATGCATCGCACTCGCAGGGTGTTACACGGAGAACTGGACTCAAACGAACTCTCCAAGCGCACCGAGTGCAGAAGACTGATGCTGCCGCCATCTATGTTGTCGAAAAGGTACCGACCTGAAACCGAAACTAACGTTTTTTTGTTCGGAATGATGGGTGGGAATGCGAGAGTGCAGTCGCTACCAACGTTTATCTAAAATTGTTTGTCGCGGCAACATGCAGTTTATAGTTGCGATGACTTCAAGGAGCTCGGCTGTCGTAGAGATATTTACAGACGGCGTAAGTTTCCGCAACCAGCTGTCTACAAAGCAGCTGGTTGCGATCTTTCAATTCGTGTAACCGTTTACACTGAAGAAAACTGATGATGCTGTCCGAGCAGAAGTTTGGTCCGTTTGAGCATGGTATTTTGCGTGAACCACTGAAAGGGTACGGCTTAAAATTAGACTGTTGGAATATCCAGCAAAACTTTTCGTGTGACTTTCGATTTCGACCGTCATTACAGGTGGATCAGATATTAGCCTTGGTGAGGGCGTCGAGAACGAGAGCTTTCTCGAACAAAATACGACGGGGCAAGTTAGCTGACGTAGGTAAATGTTAAACATGATGATGTTGCCCAAGCCTCGGGTAAAGTCACTATGTTTAGCTTTCTCTGATGCTTACTGGGATGTCAGAGGTTTCTGGTGGGGGAGTTTTGTCGACAAATATTCAATTTTTCACCCGCACACGGATGGTAATAAACATCTCGGGGGCCGCTAAAGCGTTTGTTCTGGGCATTTCTTTACACACTCGTATATTTCAGCGTTTGTACGGCAACAGAGCGACTTAAAACCTCTAAATAAAGCACGGTTTGTCAATTTCTTTCTTCATGAAATAGCAGACGCTCACAATTCAAGCTCGCGTTTGATTCTGTTGCCCGCAAGACGAGATTTCTATCAAAAAATTACTTTTTTTCGTTTCGGTTCCGCGACAGATCGTAGCAGACGAACCCTCGTCGTCTGCTCCCGCTCCTCGCCGGCTTCGCCGGAGCGCGGCATGACGGGATTGCATTTTGGCGCACTCCCGATTTTCTCGGTGCAGCGAGTGCATGCACGCGTGGGGTGCCGCCGCTGAAACGAACTCGGAGAGTGCAACCACTCGTGGAGTGACGGCCGAAACGAACTCGTTTTACGCCGCGAGTGGGCACGCGTGGACACGAGTGCCGTGAAACGAACTCGCCATTAATATGTATGATCTCTATGATGCTAGAGGCGGCGCCATGTTCGTCGGCGGCGAGACGAGCAGAAGCCTCTGAGCGTTAGTTAGAGTTTTGAGAGTAAAGGCCCGTTCACACTCTTACGACCTCTTAAATCTTGGTTCCTTACAACCTCTTAAACCAGAGGACACAGTGGCGCCATCTATCGGGTTGCAGTGTAAACTTGACGGTCCGGCATATTTTCTATTTCTCCCGCGCATTATCCTTTCTTTCTTGTCTCGAAAAACTTTTGGAAACGTTATAAACGAGCCTTTCTCATAGGTATTACGCACATTCGACCTCGAAAATGCCGCAAAACCGTCGCTCTTGTGAAATGCAGTTCCACGATCACCGCATAGATGGCGCCAGAAATGAAATTTTAAGAAGTTTTAACAGATCTGGTCTCTCTCGGTCGAAGTCGGTCGCAAGAGTGTGAACGGGCCTTAAGGAAGACAAAGGAAGTGTTGCTGAGCCGGAGGCTCGGAATGTCACCTTTAAGCGCGAAACAGATGTACGACATAACCGTCCGATCAGGCAATACGACGGTCGGAGGCAAGGGTTTTCAACGCTCTCCGGTGCTACGAAAACCCTCGCCCCCAAGGTCATTCCGGCAGTCCGCACGCCGGATCGGACGGTTTCGTCGTACATGTGTCTCGCGCTTTACCCCCTGAGCGCGTGCCAACGTGTCCGTTTTAACCGGAGCGGGGCCGGGTTGCGGCGGTAAGTTTTATAGGCGCGCTGGTGGCACTAGAGTAACTGTATAGGCTCTGCTTGCAGAGCCAGAGTACCGCGTTCCTTTTCCTTGCGCCGCCATCTCCGTATTGGCGGAGGAGTGGTCACGTGGGCAGAACTGGAGCCGACCTTCGTGCGGGAAAGCGGCCTTCCAGAGCGCCGAGTTTCGGGGGAACATATTTTCCGCTTTGCGTTGGAAAAATATAGATCCTAGACCAAAATCGAACGAGCCGAAAGCTTCCTAAGTCATTGAACATTATGTGCGTCAACTGGGTACAATACAATCCTCTTTTTTTATAACGCGAGCGATGTTTTAGGACATCCGTTTCCAAGGTATCGGAAGCAGACGACACGCACGACGATCGCGTTGCTCGCGTCTGCGGTGCGCGCGGTGCGGCCTTCGCGGAGTGATACGCGATACGCGACCGGCACATCCGGCCATCTTGGCGAGTCGGCGAGCTCTCGTCCGAAAGCGAGGGGACGGCGTTTTCGTCAGTCGCTGCGTCGTTTACCGCAATGAATTGACGACTTCACTTCATACGGGACCCGCAGGATCCGCGGGTGCGATTTTTGCAATCGAGAGGGAAACAGGAAACAACGGGAGGACGATGACGGCGAATGCGCGGCTCCTCGCCGCACTATTTTCCTTGCGCAGCGCGCCTCAGCACGCTGCCTCGCATCTGCGCCTTCGCGTCCCCTGCAAAAACCGACCGTGGCTTCCCGCAGTGCTTGGCTCCAGAATGGCACCATTGCGGTACTCTGCTCCGCAAGCGGAGCATATACAGTTACTCTAGGTGGCACGGACACGCAACGCCATCTGGCGGCGGCGGTTGAAACTGACGCGCGCAGCGGCCAATGGGAGCCTCGTCGCCGCGCACCAGCCAATGGGACCTTTGGGATCAGGGAAACTAGATGCCGTTTTCGCGCTTCAAACTAATGACGTCGGCTCGCTCCATGGGACAGTTAATGCTTTCGCATTAAAAAAGGGCGGTCCTAAAATACCAAACATCTTCCCGAGGGGAACCATGGGGTGATGCGGAGCATCGTGTTAATTCCTGAGGAAAGAGTCAGTTGCGTGCTGACGTCGAGAGATGGCGCACCGACTGCCCTAGTGTCACCCCCTACGCGAGCCTTCGTCGCCGCTCGCCGTTTATTTTTTTCACACTTGAAGGAGAGGAGACTAGAGGATGAGAGTTGCGTGCGCGCGCGCGGTGTGAGTACAATCGAACGCACGCGCAGTTCACGCAGCTGGTAGAGAGAGAGAGCGGAGAGAGTAACGCGCAGCTGTTAGAGAGACGGAAGGAGTGAGAGTTGCGCGTGCGCAGTGCGCGGGACATAGACCCGAGCAAGAGATGCTCCGCATCTAAAAGGGTGTGTTGGGAAATCACTGTTTGCGCCACTGATCTCCACTTTATCAGATAGGTGGTATTCACTGGCGGCCATAGTTGAGCTTGCTTCTGCATGCTGAGCACGTGTTGACGGTAAGCTTCCACGACACTTCAAATACGTACATTGCACACCATCAAGATTGTCTTCTTTGGGAGACCATAAATTAGAACTGATCCCGAGCATGCGCTGTGAGCAGTCTCTTCAATCATGCGTCCAGCAAGCAGAGCATCTGGTCGCCGCCCTGTCTCTGCTCGTGCGGGCAAGTGCGTGCATTTACAAGCTTGCCAAAGCTTGTAAATGCACGCACTTGAGAGACGCCATGCTTCCACTATTGGCGACGTGCGCGACCGAAAGCGTCGCTGTGGTCAGCCTTCCACGATTGGCCGAATGCTGACTATGACGTCAGCAAAGGTTTTCTCATCGACGGAAATAAGAGGAATGGAAGAACTTCAAATTTTGACGGCGTTGGCAGTGTTGCTTTGAGAGCGGAATGATTTCATGCTTCCACCATGCTATTTACGAACACCATCGAACTTGTTGTTCGCAAGGTAATGACGTCACGAGAGGGAACCATAAGAGGGGCGCCGCCCAACGAAGTGGAAGCTCCTCCCACCTTTTTCCACTTCAGCGGAGCGAACGGTGGAGAGGAGGTCTCGTCCTCTCCAGCATTAGCTCTACTAAAGTGGAAGGAGGTGGGAGAGCTTCCACTTCGGTCTTGACGTCACCGACTATTGGCGACGTGCGCGATCGAAAGCGTCGCTGTGATCGGCCTTCCACGATTGGCCGAATGCTGACTATGACGTCAGCAAAGGATTTCTCTTTGCCGGAAATAAGAGGAATGAAAGAACTTCAATTTTGGTGGTGTTTGCAGCGTTCGTTTCAGAGCGCAATGATTTCAAGCGTCGACCATGCTCATTACAAGCACCATCGAACTTGTAATTCGAGAGATAAAGACGTCACGAGAGGGAACCATAGAAGGGCGCCACTAAGACATCTCGCCTCTAATAGACACCATATTTGAGAGTGATGTTTAGAGCGCATGCTCGGAGAGCGAGCTCACATTATTGGGTGACTAAGACCGGCAATTTTGATGGTGCGGAACGCATGTTGCAAAAGAACTGGGGAAGCTCGCCGTCAGCACGCGCTCAGCAGTCGCGCACGCAGCTATGGCCGCGAGAACACCCGCGAGGGAATATACCGCGGTGCTCCACGTGTTCAAAGCGTGAAACTAAATTTAAGTTGTGCCGCTACGCATTCTTCGCGTATTCAAGAATCAAAGCACGACCGGCTTTATAGGAACCGTGCGGATCTAATTCAAGCCCCGACCAGGGCGCCCCTAGCGGCAAACGGGTCAGTTGTACTGGGGAGCTTCTGCCAGCCGCTGCGTTGGTTGTGCGTTGTGGCGGATTAGCGCTGCAATTTCTGAGATGGCTATTCCGCACCAAGAAAGCCGCAACAATTGCTGCGTGGTCGACTGCAACAGTACGTGCAAGATAGCGCACGGCACGAAGTGCCACATCGTCCCTTCGAAGCCGTACGAGGGGAGTACTGCGTGACCTGGGTGCGACTTGTGCGTCCATACAGGTTAGTGGCGTTTCTTACCTTCCAGTTCGCGCTTTGTTTAAGCTGCTGACGAATAATACAATTAACTTTTTCTATTCTAGCGACGATGGAACAGCATCGACACCGACGGCAAACCCTAAAGTATGCAGCAAATACTTCACCGGAATCGAGAAGCGGAATGCCGTCGCCCACCTAAGCCTACCCTTGGATGTTTCCATCAGTTTACAGGAAGATAGTAGTAGGAATCGCGGAACGGCGCGAAAAAAATCGCCTAGTTATTGTCAAGCCGATTCAGAAATAAACGTACATATAATCGCCGCAGTCGACTCAACGCCAACAAAATTTTTTGCAGGCGCGCTTAATTTTGTTTGCGGAGTACGGCGCTCCGTGACATCCACTTGTCCGTCGAAACGGACCTCCTTCACGTCGTACACGCGGCCAGATTCATGAAGGAGCTTTCCCTTCGTCATATTGCTACCACAAGAAGCTTTCTGGATTCGTAAACGCCTTAAAGGGATACTACAACGAAATTTCGGCGCTCATTTTTTGGTCTAAATGTGTCCAAAAGAGCAGTATCACATGGAACATACCAATATCTTGTTAAAAAGTCTCGAAAAGGAATTTTAAAACGAATTAAACGATTAGCAAAGAGCACCTGGTGGATGTCGCTAACGCCTCGTTTGTAATGCTCGTCTAGGAACCTTGAGAGCTAGTGACGGAAATCGTCTCGCCTCCGGCCACGACGAGAGAAGGGGGAAGGAGGAACTCCCCCTCTTTCCGAGAATCCTTTTTGTGTGTCGCAGAAGTCGCTATTGTCCCCCTACAAGATTATAGAAGATTAACCCGTCACTCAAAATTCGTACAAAAGCAGCCGCTTCGGTGGCTGGACCGACTAGGCCATCCTCTCGACGTCAGCCTCGCCGTAGCTTTGCTCGTTTGAGACGATTTACGTCACGATTGCGCTGGGCCTTCTCCGAGCGCTTGCCAGAGTGGGCCGTTTATAACGAAAAATACAGCCACCAGGATCAAAATACAAACGGGCGATTGTCATTTACGGATATTGTGGATCATATTCAACCTATTTTTGAACACGACGGGAATATTTCAAATTTCGTTGAAGTATCCCTTTAAACCCCGTCGTAATCACCACGGGAACACTGTCCGCTGTGCTGCTCATCGTCATTGCTTCACCCAAGATTCTGCACCGGCTACCGAAGACGCTTTCCGGATTCGTAATCGCCCACTGTCCTCTGTGCTGTTCGTTGCTATTACTTCCCGATGATTCACGCGCCGGCGGCACCGGCTACCGAAGGAACTTTCCGAATTCGTAACTGCCTTAAAGGGATACTTCAACGAAATTTGAAATATTCCCGTCGTGTTCAAAAATAGGTTGAATATGATCCACAATATCCGTAAATGACAATCGCCCGTTTGTATTTTGATCCTGGTGGCTGTATTTTTCGTTATAAACGGCCCACTCTGGCAAGCGCTCGGAGAAGGCCCAGCGCAATCGTGACGTAAATCGTCTCAAACGAGCAAAGCTACGGCGAGGCTGACGTCGAGAGGATGGCCTAGTCGGTCCAGCCACCGAAGCGGCTGCTTTTGTACGAATTTTGAGTGACGGGTTAATCTTCTATAATCTTGTAGGGGGACAATAGCGACTTCTGCGACACAAAAAGGATTCTCGGAAAGAGGGGAGTTCCTCCTTCCCCTTCTCTCGTCGTGGCCGGAGGCGAGACGATTTCCGTCACTAGCTCTCAAGGTTCCTAGACGAGCATTACAAACGAGGCGTTAGCGACATCCACCAGGTGCTCTTTTGCTAATCGTTTAATTCGTTTTAAAATTCCTTTTCGAGACTTTTTTAACAAGATATTGGTATGTTCCATGTGATACTGCTCTTTTGGACACATATAGACCAAAAAATGAGCGCCGAAATTTCGTTGTATATCCTTTAAATTCCGTCGTAATCATGACGGGGACACTGTCCGCCGATGCTGTTCGTCGCCATTGCTCCCCGATGCTCCTGCCGCGGCTACCGCTAGGTCGCGGCGAACAATAGGCGACTGCCGCGACACGGCCGGCATGCTCGCTTCCTATAGCCAGCCGGCAACAGCCAGGCGGCGCCGGCAGAGTGAGAGCCCACGGTTATACCCTGTCTCGTTGTAACTTGGCAAAGGGTGAACGATAAGCCCCACATTGCGTGCCGAAGGCTTCGAAATGCGCGACGTATACGAGCGCAACGCACACATATTGGAGCATGACGCAGCGAAAAGCCTGATACTTCTTCGGAGTAGAGGCGCGCTCCGGTGATACGCAGTCACGTTCCCATTGGCCCGCCAGGGCCGTAGCTTCCGCTGTACTGGCATGTTACGCGATCACGGCTTCCTGGGATACCCAGTATTTCTTGCTTCAGACACTAGGCTAAGCGGCGCCACCAGAGTAAAAGCTCACGTTTGAACAATGCAGCCGCCACTCCCAGGGGTACCCAATATTTCTTGCTTCAGTCGCTAGATGGCGCCAAACCAAACAGCATTGCAGATAGTCTATCCTCCAATCTGAGAGGATTGGAGGATAGACTAGAGAAGAGTGGGCTTGGATTCGACCTTTCGTACAGTAAGCTAGGCCAAAAAATTCAGCAATCCTTACCGGGATTGATGTATGCAGATGATATCGTACTAATGGCTAACAACAGGATAGATTTACAGGAATTAATGAGCATCTGTGGCAGGGAAGGGGAGGAATTAGGTTTAGAATTCAGTAGTGAAAAATCAGCAGTCATGATTTTTAACAATGATGAAGTTGAGAGGCTGAAAATACAGAATATTACAGTGGAGAGAGCTAGTAAATACAAGTATCTAGGAGTATGGATATGTGATGGTGCAGCATATCTCAGTGAGCATGAAAAGTATATAATAGGTAAGGGCAACAGAAATGCAGCTGTAATGAAAAATAGAGCACTTTGGAATTATAACAGGTATGAGGTGGTGAGAGAGATTTGGAAAGGGGTCATGGTGCCTGGTTTAACTTTTGGAAACGCAGTGCTATGCATGAAATCCGAAGTGCATGCAAGACTAGAAATAAAACAGCGCGGAGTAGGTAGGCTGGCTTTGGGGGCACATTGCAAAACGCCAAACCAGGGAGTGCAAGGAGACATGGGATGGGCGTCATTTGAGGGCAGGGAAGCTGCGAGCAAGATAGAATTTGAGGATCGGTTGAGGCAAATGGATGGGGAGCAATGGGCACGAAAGGTTTTCAGCTTTTATACATGAGGAGTATAGACACAAAGTGGAGACAGCGCACTAGGAAATTAAGAGGAAAGTTTTTAGGCTATAGTGGGGTTACGGAAGAGCAGGTCTCCGTTAAGAAGAAAGTTAAGGCCACAGAAAGAGATCGGTGGCTAGAGGGAATGCAGACAAAGAGGGCTCTGGAAAGCTATAGATTAAACAAAACAGTTATTGCCAAAGAAAGCATTTATGATAATTCTAGGGGAAGCTCATTGTTGTTTGAGGCAAGGACAGGTGTTTTGCGAACCAGAACATACAGAGCGAAGTACCAGGAAATGGATACAGTGTGCGCTGCTTGTGGAGAGGTGGACGAGACGGCAGAGCACTTGATACTCTACTGTAAAGGGCTTCACCCTATGCCTACCGAAGACAACATAGATTTAATAAAGTCATTGGGTTTTAGAGACAGCGAAGGAAAAGTGGATTACAAGACAGTAGAGATTACCAAGCAAAGATTAAGTGAATGGTGGCAGAAAGCACGAGAAAACTAGGTATTTTCTTATTAACTGATGGCAAGGGGTTTTATAGCCTCACTTTCTGTTCAGTGCAGAGTGTATATAGTTTTCACATTTAAATATTCTAAGCTTAAATGGTAAGACAAATTGGCTAGGTGGCGTAAGCTACCGCCCGATCCAAAGGGCTCAGCCGTATTCATCCATCCATCCATCCATCCATCCATGCAGGTTGCCTATAGGGAGTATTCACTGGCGGCCATATCTGTGTGCGCGGCTGCTGAGCGCGTGCTGACGGCGAGCTTCCGCAGTTGCTTTGCCACGTGCATTGCACCCCATCAAGATTGCCGGTCTTAGCAGGCTATTAATGTGAGCTCGTTCTGAGCTTGCGCTGAAAACATCGCCCTCAAATATAACGTAAGCTTATTCTTACAATGTTTTGTTGTTGTTTTTTATCGAAGCGCGTGCGTTTTTATTTTACCGGCTCGCACCACAGTGCAGGCCGGTAATTCTCACAATGGAGGCTTGGCGGAGGTTACGCGCTTTGGCCACGGAGAGTGCTAGCGCATAAACCGCTTTAAGCGCATAAACGGCTAAAAATTCTGCGCGCACCTTTGTGAAGGGGCTGATTTAGTGTATTGCGATGATGCCCGGAGAGTTTCTGGTCGTAGCACTACCTTAAAATTTTCTAATTAAAAAGTTAAGTGTTTAGGAGGTAATTAATCAGTAACATAATTGTACCAAACGTTATTAATTTTCCTAAATGGGCCCCTTGGCAGAAGCTAATAGATTATTATTATTACTTGTTTTGTTTTGTTTTACGTTGACTATTTTTTAGCTGGAACGATTTGGTCGGCGCGTGAATGCCAATCTGGGAAGTTCTATCCAAGCTATTTTGTTCCCCCCCCCCCCCCGCAGTGCTTGGGGTGAAAAAAACTAAATGAAAAGCTACTTAAATATTAGTCGTTGCACACATAAAAATATGTATAATAAGTATACTAAACTTAATTAGTGTCTTCAGCATTGAGCTCGAAGAAAAGCTCTTCGTTTTGTAATCCTTTAGAAAATGTCGTCATGAAGGCCGACAAAACAGCTTATAAGGTAGTACGTAAACTTTCACCGAACTCCTTCATTATTTCATAATATGGGTTTACCACGGTTGATGGAAAGCCTTTTCACCGAAACTCGTTTTAGAGAAAGGGCATGTTTTATCGAAGCATATATATTACACACACATCCTGCGACATCATTTTGAATTTTACTAACAAAATTAGCCGGACGAAAGCAACAATGCAGTACATGCAGCGATTTTGTTTGTTTTTACTACATTTTTGTTCGTAAAACTTTCTTCTCTAATAAAAACGTCAAGACCTTAGCCATTGCGGAGAGCACCATGGCGCGAAAGCTCGTTCAACTATGCCATTTGGCGGTTTCGTGGTTTCGGTTTTCACACGATTGGAACAGCGCGATCGCCGGCGGCATCAACAATCTGGCGTACCAACTCGTCAGTGAGGCCCCCGAAAAGATATTTTTCTCCAAGGAATTTCGCTCCGTGCGACATGCGATGCATTGCTGTAGGATGCAAGACCGGCAGGAAGAGCGGGCTGCGCATTCACTCGTTCCCTAGAGACCCCAAACGACGACTCGAGTGGGCCGTGAAAGTCAACTTGGCAGAGAACGGCAAACTTTGGGTACCTCCCAAGGAAAGTAGCTGCTACGGAATCTGCGAGGTACCGCTTTTGCATTACTTCATCACTAACGTTTATCCCGCAAAGGGGCCGGGACTTGAGTGCATGACCTGGAGTTGGAATTGCATATTGCGTGCGCTTGGCTGCTTCGTTTGATCGACGCTAAATGCGGTGCTCGGTTCCGGCGGAAGCCATCTTGTTTCGCGCGTTTCGCCGTGCTGTCGGTTTACAGGGCTGCGTATGATCGCTGTGTATCGCGAGACGCGGGATTAGCAATGTTCGAGTCTTCGAATTTCAAACTTCGGACACTTGATTCAGGTGGCTGGCAAAAGCGTAGTATGGTCAATGACGGAGAACGGCCACGGAGTAGCAAGGCGTCCGTCGCTTGTGATCATGCATCTATCGTTCTCTAGTGCGCGAATATTTCCCGATTTGGAATGTTGTGTCCGGTCTGACCATGGTTTCAAACTCTCAGGGGCGACTTTCTTATCCCTTTGATTCGGAACGTCGAAATTTTCCCTTTTTGCTTATATGCTAAGGAAGCTTATCGCGATTTGCTTATCGTTATGCAAGTTGTGCTATTTGTAACTTGCGTCTTATCCACAATATAATAAAGAAGTTTTCTCACACCGTTGTCCTATCAATATACATACATTCTAAGCAAAAAAATAGGAAATGTCTGTTTGTTGTTTGTGCTTTGGCCCTAGAAAACGAGCGCATTGGTTAATTTAACAAAATGAGGAAATGATAGGAGCTGAGGTACGATGTGACGATACCCTCGGTGGAAAAGGAGGAATTTGAGATGATCTATACCAAAAATGTTTTACTTTATATGTCAGCCTACAAAGAAAGGTATGCAGAACTTCTGGCCCTTTCGCTCTTTTGAAGGAACACACCGGCGTTTCTTGAAGACAGTTGTTCGCCAATGCTGCAAGCATGGAGTAACGGAACCTGCAAATGAAAAGTTATGAGAATCTGAGACGAAGGAAATGACCTATCTTCGTGCCTCTCAATGTTGTAAACTGGGGTCAATGAGTGCATTGCCTTCTTACCTGCTGTTGCACATGGTGGCACCATTGATGCAGTCAGTGTGTTTTTCAGTGAAATGCACTTGACAAAAAACGATCAGTTATGATTTGAACATGAGTCAGTGATGCCTGAGATACCTCTACTACCTACCGCTTATCTTTTCCTTTAAATAGGCTGCCTTGCAATGGGGAAAATATAGAGTCATCAAGGATAAATAGAAATCTGGGCAAACAATTGCGAGAATGGGCGAGGTTTCTGCATAAACATTTCTGTAGTGCATGCTTTTGTTGACTTGCAGTTTTGGTGGAGACCCAAACATGAGCTTCTATCATATTGGTGGATCTATATCAATAATGAGTTATGGTACAGATACTAATTGAAAGCCACAAAATATGACTGTTCACAATCCGTGGTGTGAAAAGCAAATTAGATGTTAATTGATTTTAGACAGCAAGATGTCGGTCTGCCTTTATGATGTGGCGACACTGGTTCAGTGCTGTTGATGAACAATTTAGCCTATAGAGTAGTACTCCTAATATGGGTCTTTAACGTGCATCACACAGTAGTGATCACTAAACCACATGCTGGTATGATGCCCGTATAGATCTAAATGGGCAGAGTGGATCGAACCCGGGAATAACCCCTGCGTTTTGTGATGCGAACGTTTGCAGCACAAACTCCAGTTTCCTGGCACACTCGGCCACCCATCCTCTAATCTCCAGCGGATCAGTAATGCTGTTACTATTAATGACTTTAAACCAGAAGTCTCCGAACCCTGGCCCGCGGGCCACGTCCAGGCTTGCAGAGGCCTTCCCACTGGCACACGGCTGGCCGCAGTCCCTTGCAGTGACCCGTAGCCCATCTTCACCTAGCCCACTGCTACTAGTGCAAAAATAAGCTGGCGTAAAAAAATAGTGCTTCAACACTTACTGTTCTTATTGTTATCTGCGCTGAAGGTTGTGTGCCATATTTATTGCACATTGTCACTGCCGGCATCTCCATTCTTAGTCCTCTGTTTCATGTCTGCGTAACTGAGTTAAAAGTATTTTACGTTCTTATGTATATTGTGCTTAGCACCCTGTGTCATACATAGTGTGTATTGTCATCACCAGTCCTACCATTTTCATCAGTCTTCTGCCCTGTGCGAATATGCCAATATTCACATTCGCTTTGATTTATGCCTGGTAAATATGTCTGGGCCACAATTATTGTGTTAAGATGATACTGTCAGCAGCAGAAAGTTCAGGACACAATCATACAACAGACACAAGATTTATGAAAGCAGGGCCAGCATATAAGGCCTGGCACGAGATGGTTGTGCGCGCTGCCTGCCCCATTGTCGTCTTCACCTTTTTAAGAATAGTGTAATGCTATAATGAGCTAAATATTAAGTCATAATATATATATATATATATATAGATATATATATATATCATATATATATATTATATATATATATATATATATATATATATATATATATATATATATATATATATATATATATAGGATATATTCACCTGTATCACTTGCAAGTCTTGTTATTTGAATCTAGGCTTTTTATCAATGACCTTTGATTCCTTTTATATTTTACTTGAATTTCTGTATTTAAATTATATGTCTTTTTCTTTTTTTATATATATTCAATTGTTTATTTTTTGGCCCTCGAGGTTACGACCATCTGGCCCCTTAGCCATAAAGTTTGGAGGCCCCTGCTTTAGACCTTTCTTTTTTGGGGTTAGTCGGCCAATTCCTTGAACTGGGTGTCTGGGAAAAAAGTAACCGTGTTCTTTTTCCATCGCAAAAATAGGCTGTGCATAGCCAAAAACTCAGTCGCCACCAAAATGTAGCAATTGCGGCCTGAACCAGATGCCAAAGTTATAGAACTTGCCATTATCTGATTAAAAATGATATAAGCGATTTTCGGAAATTTTAATTAAGAAAATGGGGTTTAGGGGTTTTTGGTAGCAGTTTGCATTCATCTTCATATATTTGTGGGCTGGGTGGATTGCAATTATCTTATTAAAAATTTCAGAAAAACGCTTCATAAAACTTTTTACATTTGTGTTATATACAAGGTTCACGGTTTTTGCGTTTTTATTTTTCAAAATTCGAGCAAGTACTTTTCGGTGTTTATTTTCAAATTAAATTTTCGGTTTTTTTCGGTGCATATTTATTTCCAAAAAAGTTCACCGTTTTTTTCGGTGAATATGAAAGAAACACCATCGGGTACAGAGATCAGATGATCCTTGTAGCTGTGATATTTGTGATCACTCAATGAATAACGGCACATATACGTGCGTGGTCTTCGCTACAACTTCCGTCAGGACACACCTCAAAATCGCGGAATTCCCGGGCATAACTTCAGCGCGCTTCTTTTCCTTCCTATTCTGACGACGTGACCGTCGTGAGGTGATGACCGTACAGGAACCAGCGGAATGGCAACAAAAAAAAAATTCATTGTATTTATGTTTTCAATTAGAGGGAAGTTTGAGAGAGGGTGTTAAGAAAGGTCTTAATTGACGGCTTTCCTCGATGTCCTCTGAAGTGCAGGAAGCGAAAAACCTTACACTATCCCACATCCGAACTTTTTTTTTTTTTTTAGGACCGGGAACTTGACACATTAAGCCCGATCACAGAAAGGACACAGATGTCCCGCAGAGGCCAATCCAAGACCTCTTTTGTTGCATGTTAAAGCTTGGAAGAGGGCAATCACGAAGACGTCACACAATGTCGAACCTTGCAAAAGCCCCCCTCTCCCCCACCCACCTCGACGCGGCCCTAAAAACGGTTAAAATCAAATTTTAGAAAACGGATTAGACGTATTTTTATCGGTTTTTATCGGTTTAAACCGAAAACGCCGAACCTTCAAACTGACCTTTTTCGGTTAAAACCGAATTTCCGAAAATGGATTCGGCGTACTTTTATCGGCTTTTATCGGTTTAAACCGAAAAGTCCGAGGCCCGAGTTCATATGTAATGTAAGTCGTCCAAAATAGTGAAACAAAAATACATGCAGTTCAGACCCGGAAATGTTTTCTGTATGGTGGGGTACCCATATTAACAGGGTTCATATTAAAGAGACAGGACTGTAATCGGCTAATGGAAAGGTTTGAATCTTAGGCATCTGGGTGGAGACTGAGCATTGGCGATGCGTAGTTTACCTTTCCGGTGAAAAGACTGGCTAACGTTTTTCCCAAACACCCGGTAGTTAAAGGAATTCAAGAGCATGACTGTGGTAGGCATCCTATTGAAGATTCCATTCTAGTGTTGCACTGCACTGGCCAAAATTGTTTCGTATCCAAAGAAAGGCAAAAGAGTTTTAGAATAGTGTAAAGACCCCTGTGTACAATGCGTGCAAGCTCTCGGCGGTATGCTGCAAAGTGTGCCAGACTAGCACTTTTAGTACAGTGGAATGCAAACGCATGCACAAGCAGTTGCAGCGTCATCTAGATATGCCCATGCAAACTGCTCCAAACAGTCCAAGGCCAGTATTCAGTCAAGCCAATCCGATGGCCGCTGATCCCATCGCTACCCGAAGGTCGTGAATCCCATTTCGGGTGCCGGCTAAAAGCATACTTTGACTTTTGTAAACGTGTGGCCAGCAGTTTGCATTTTTTTATCTGCGGAAGTGTCACAGTGTCTTGCCAGTGGCGAGAGCTAGAAAAAGGTCACACAGAGGGCTGCTGTGTGCGCACGCTTGAATTAATAGCACACATACATACGCATAATTCGCTGTGTCGCATGCATATGACGTATGCGCAGTGTGGAGCATGCAGCGCTAATGTAAATGCACAGTGCTTACATTTGCTCTTATACGCAGTACTACCGTATTTACTCGAGCGATAGCTCGCACTGTTTATGAAGAAAACCTTTTCCGCGGAGCACGGGATTACCAATCCCCATGATCGACAGCATGATTTCAACTGTTTACAGGACAGAGATAACGTCTCGCGCGAAGATACCATCTGTGAAGGTTGCATTTGTATGGAGACTCGTTTTCTGGATTTAGTTATTCGCTATGTTTTTTATGTGCAACGTGATGATTGGCTGTATATGTGCTTTGCGGGAAAATAGACGCAATGGCATTGTTCGTAAATAGTGCGGCTATTACTCGAGTAAATACGGTAAAACTTTCTAATGTTTTCGATGTCATTCCGTCGTCCGATTACAAACGCCTTGTTCTTCCATCGTCGCGCCTGCAGGCCCACTTTGAGGAGGACCAATAACGAAGCCAAGGAGGACGGACCGTAAGCTGAAGGCCTTTGCGGTGCCCACGTTGTTCGAGCACAGGCGCCCTCCCAGGAGGCGCCGCCAGCTGAGGCGCTCCCACGCCGCCACCGGCCCCCGCCAAGGAACCTGAACCCAAGAAAGATGCGCGGCTCACTGCGGCCTCCATTGCGGCGTCCAACGACCACACGTACCTCGCACCCCGAGACCAGCCCCTTCGGTACGCATTGAGACTGAGAAAGTTGTTGTATTTACGCCTAATCTACCGTAACGTCCCGAGGGATGGCACGCCCACCACAGAGCTCCGACAAGATACAAAAATACTAGTCGGTATCGGGGCAGAGTGCACAACAAGCTTCTTCCACAGAGCTTTCACCTTAACAGAATGAATGCTGGAGAGGAGGCAGGTCTCTCTGCTTCCTCTCCAACCTTCATTCTGTTAATGTGGAAAAACTGGAAGGCTTCGTGCGTGGAGCTTGTTCCGCTTTTCTAATCCTGCCACAGGCTATTTTCAACTCCAACGTCCTATAGATGGCGGGCGGTAGTTCCAAGGAGGTGTAAGGGACGGCGATAGATTTTCCAGGATTTGTTTAGCGCCTGTTCGCTGACTCTGGCCGGTGTGCTTCGGTTAATTTATTTGGCTACAAATGTGAAGCAGTCGGGGCAGGAGCATATCGCAGGTGACGGAGATGTTGACGTGCGTTAATAAAAAGAGCGGCTGGATTTTTGAAAGTCACAAAAACCCCGCAGAAGTTGTTAAGTTTTGTGGAGGGCGAGCGCGTTTTGGGTGCCGGCCACGTCATTGTGCGTACCAGAAGATTTTTGAGGGTGACAAAGATGTGGTATTTGGCTGCGCTTGGCCACCATTGCTCTAAAAATGAGCCATGCAGGGTGACCATCAAGCTCTGGAAGAGCAGCGTTTGCAGTATTGATGTCTCTGAGGCTCACGACTCGCTGCACACTGTGGCGGTTTTTCGTGCATTGCAACGCGCGCCATCAACCTGCCCCTCGGTTACTAATGGGCAGGTTTAGCATGGCGCAGTGCTTAAAGTCTCCCGTAAGTTGAGGGGGGTCCCTACAAGAAGGTAGAGGAGGGGGGGGGGGGGTTCTGACGAGATGTACTAGATGCACATAAAATAAACCCCACTGCTGACTCTACCCACGCTGTACCTGCAACCCTCAAATTGCTAATCCCCAAATGTCACATCCCTGAAAACAAGCTATTTTATTGCAAGATATGATTTTGATTTCACTAATGCTGGGGCTGTGGAGGAGGGTCTCAGACCATCCTTTAAAATCAGTGGGGGTCCGAGACCCCCTGAGACCCCCAGACTTTAAGCCCTGGCATGGCGTGACAGCAGGCAAACATACTGTGTGGCATCGCAACCAGTAGCTCGCGCTGCACCTTTGATGCATGATTTTCAGCACGTGCCGGGGCATTGCCTTGCCCACGGTAGCCTGCTATAACAATATGCTAAAAACTGCATATTAATGCCATCGGCGTAATTAAAGGTTTTACTTATTGCTCTTTAAAAAGATATTCAAATGAACAGTATATATATATAGGGTTGTTCGTTTTGGGTTTTATATTTTTTTAAATTCGGGGGGTAAAAATCGGGTGCTATTTTTCAAGCTTATAATCGGGGAGAAATAGTTTTTTTTTGTGGAAACATTCCAAAATTCGGGTTTCTTCTGGTTAAATTTACAAATGTACTCAACTATACTTTTTTTCTTCTGAGCGTAGTTCTTAACGTTGAGCGTTAAAATTAGGGGTCTGTTTCAAGCTGGTAACGGGGGTGGGGTGGGGGGGGGGGGGGGGGAGAATCGTGTGTTAACCCGATTCTCCTGAAACAGGTTCGGGGTGTAAAAATCGGGTAAAATCGGGTTTTACCCGAAAACGAACAACCCTATATATATACAATATCTTGGTACTGTGTTATTTGCAGCGCCGCTACCTGCCTCGCCATAAGTGCCCGTTCTAAGCACTCGTCACGAATCACTTGCTTGCACAAAAGCCCTTAAAAATGCTGAGAGCACTTAATTCTTATGCCTTTATAAATACTTACCGTAAAATACCGGGCAAGTGCCACTCAAAATATAGAGATAATTGCAAAAAAATGGGGGATGGACGCTTGTCCAGGTGATCAATTTTACATGTCAATGTTTTGTGCATATTTTCTCTGATCTTACAAGATTGGGATTGGGCGCTTATGTGGAATGGGCGGATGCGCTGTATCCTACAATAAGTGCAAGTATGTGTAATCCGTCTTTGCAAGCATTTGAAGCAAACGGTCATGTTCTTTGTCTCGGCCGTTCAGCACAAAATGCTAACCCATTCCCCATGTCAATCGCTCGACACAATTCTGAGCAAGGAGCTGTCTTCTACTTTCGGGAGACTCTTCGTAGATCGTACACAAGACATTTGCACTATTAGCGGGAGCTTTGGCCGTCATGTTGAGCAGAGATTGAGCTGGCGACCGACATAAACCGGAAATCCACGGCGTATGCGATCTACGAAAAGTCTCCAAAAAAATTAGAGATGCCGATCCTTTCGTTCAGTGCTGTAAGAAAGCGGAACACAACAGTTATTATTCTAATGTGCTCAGTTTTTTCATTTAAACTGCATGATGTATGAACATTCTGACCAAAACCATGCGGTAACGGCAGCACCAAGGCCGCCAGCCCGCCAGTCCCCGCCTACCATCTCCACCGCCGTCCTCGCTGCTCTGGTTCTTCCTTCATCCACAAGAGGGCGAGCGGCGGGCTGGAGTTGAGAATTACTCGAGTAAACACGGTAGTTAGTTAAATACTTTTAATGCGTTAGCATCAGTGCCCTGACACAAACGCTGACCTTGGACTGGTTTGGAGCACACGTATATGAAGCTTGCAACGTCGCCACGGGATGGTGCCACAACCCCACTGGTGATAGGACGCGGAGCAACGGAGGCTCACTGGATTGATGCCGTGGCGTAACTGCTAGCAATCAAAGATCGCCGGCGACATCCCCCTTCGCCATTTTCAGTGCCTACGCAGTGGGATACGGCGGGTATTTGACTGGGGCTCATGTTAACACCCCCCCCCGCCCCCGCCTCCCATGCACGCCGTTTCGCAGTGACAGTCTGCGGACGGCTCATTACAAAATACTAACCCAGCCTGTGCCACCCGTACACGCCAACTCGCGTCGCCCTGCCTGCAGCCCAAGGAGGTCCTAGCACCTCATTGCTAGGTGTTACGTGACGCCGTCACCCTCTGTAACTAGCTAATCCTGTGCGGCCCCTGTCCTTCATGCACATCCTAAGTGACCCGATCCGCTTGCACCAGGGAAAAGAAGGGTTTCGGGAATGTCCACCCTGCGGAAAAGTGCTGAGAGGCTGCACTCGCCATGCTTTCTTATATATAACCGCTGTGCAAAATGCTAACGCAGTTCTTCGAGAAATAGCAAGGCGACAGCTTCTGTCTTATTTTTTTTTTGTAAAGAAGTGATTGTAGTTGTAATTGTCTTCTCATCCTTCTCTTTCGCGTCCACAAGACTGTACGAAACCAAGGCCCGCCGAAGCCGCAGCTCCCCAGCGTGACGGTCACCTTCGCGATGCCCAACTCGTTGTCGTCGTCCCCCATGATCTTCACGGCCTCGGGCACCTCGCCGTTCTGTTCCCTGGTTCCCGCGACCTCGGTGTGCACCGGCGGTGGCGGGCAGCGCACCCGCCGGCGCCACTTCTCCCATGCTGCTGCTCCAGACTGGGGGCACCACGTCGTCGGCACTGCCCGTGACAACGAGCGGCGTCCCCACCTCGGTTCCTAACAACGTCGTAATCCAAAGTGCTTCTGCTGCCGCAACAAGTAAGTTCACATTTGTTCTCTGTTTTAACGCAAAATTTGTTATACAAAGTTTTTTTTTTTTGAAAGCATAGCTCTTGGGCGCTTGTTTCCGGCTTGAGCGCCGTCAGCCGTCGGCGTATCTCGCGCGGTGCATTATGGGACATTTCCCATGATGCAACGTGCGGGGAGGAGGGAAAGGAGGAGAAGGGAGGAAGAGGGGAGGAGAGGAGGGAGAGAAGAAGGAGGGAAGGAGCTTGAAGGATGAGGGGAGGAGGAGGAGTAGCAGGGAGGATGATGAGGAGGGAGGAGGGGTATACCTCTCCTCAATACCCCTCCCTCCTCCTCCTCAAGAGCTGTGATCTAATTCGGTGTTATAGGGTGTTGTAAACGTCTTTCATCTTTTGTTGTTTTCTTTTGCTTTACAGATCTGTTTTTAAAAAGCCTCAAAAGCTACATTAATGTGGCCTGTGTGTACAGCTGGAGGGGATGTAGTGTAGGAAGTTAATCGTTGCCCCAGGTTGAATAATTAATCAAGACTCGTTAATTAACTTTTTGATTAGTGGAAATAAACATACGTTTTCAGGCTATAACAAGGATCGGGAAGTGAAAACGTTTCCCGAAGGGCGAACTGAAGGTGCATGCCATAGTTAGGCAGGCATCAACTCCGATACCATTTGTCCGTCAGGTCCGACGCACATGCGGAGAAACGAGGCTGCCAAAGCACGAGCTATGTTCTATATTTCTTTCCTCCTGATCTTGTCTGTGTGTGTGTGTGGGGGGGAGGGGGGGTGCTTTGCTTAGAGAGCAGCGAGCCACACTTGGACCCGCTAAGAGCCGCAGTTTGGCCACCCCTGGTGTACAGTATATGCATTTCTGCCGGCTTCCCTGCACTACACGCAAGCAAGATCTGCTTTCATAGGCTAGCACCATTTGTATCTGTTATTTCGCACAAACGCACTTTGTTTCATGGGCTCTCAAACTGGGCTCCTAGTAACCCGGGTGTTGCCCGAGCTCTCAAATTCTGTCAGCCGTACCTCCCTCCGAGTAAAGCGTTCTTCCAGTTTAAGCACTAGTATCTTAAAAGCTGCAAGCCATTCATTGATGCATAATTTGGTGCCATACATACCCTAGTGTCAGCACCGTGGTTTACAAGGTCTGTAGGAGATCTGCACTGCCTTATTGCATCGACCCCTAGACCGGGAGCTTGGCTATCAGTGAAGAGAGGTGGGCGTTTCTTGAGCTTAGAGAGACTGAGAACTTCCGTTCTATTTTCTTCATTCTACGAAAGTGAGACCCGAACTTTGTGTTCCGCTCTCGCTTGAGACGCTAGCTTTGGCGAGGCTTTCTCTCGGAGTTGCTAGCTACGCATGACGAAGTTTGCATCGTCGATGTACAAAAGTCGAGGAAGAAGTTGATCCGTGCGACATCGCCACGAGGCAACGCCACAATGTGTTCAGTGTTTCCGCCATCTTCACTACGACAATGCAGGAAAGGCACAAAATTTTCTTTGTAGAGCAACTCTTTGGTTGATCTTTCTGGAGATAATGTGCGACAGCTCGGAGCTTAGCTGCGACCAAAGTCGTAGACCTTTGCAAGTGTGATTTGTCCGTAATTTGTTACGACTGCATTGTTTTAGGAAGCAACATGATTTTGTAAAGAAAGTAGCAGCTAGAAACTTGGCTATCTTCAGGGGCATCCAAGGTATCACTCCCACCTCTCGAGGCTTGCAATGAAAGAGATCAGTAGCGTGCGAGCCTTCTTAGCAAATCTAAATATACTAGAAAGGTTGATGGAACTGTGTGCTCATGCCCATGCATCAGTGTCTTGCTCAACTATGCTTAAATTTAGGCTCATCGGTTATGGTGATAAGAATTCGGGTACTCAAAGAATGCCTGGACATACTCGAAGGAAACTTTGGGTATCCTTGCACAGGACGAAGCCAGTTTCGTCAAAATAAATAGGAAGTTTTGTAAAGAGATCATTTGAGAGAGGCAGTTCCTTAGCATCGTCTTCACTCATCTTTTTGTATTGTCTTTGAGCTTTTGTGTGTGTGTGTGCAGTGTCTAGAAAATGGAGAAATATGGCACTGAAGCATCGGAAGGCCCTTTGGATTGTTAGAAACGGCATGTTATTGCAAAGGGGTTACAATGCCACATTTCACTCGTGAAGCGGTACATTTCAGCTCATCTACGCTTTGTGCCGAAGGTTCGTTTGGGCAGTTGCGCTTGAGTATGATTGATTGCGTTACGACCGCTTGCATTCCACCGTGAGTTAGAGCGCACGCCGGCATGGAAATAGCACTGGAACGCTTCCGGTCCAGAACTCGGCTAAAGTTTCTTTAGTGTTTGCGAGATCAAATTGCACACTATTTATGAGAACTGATTTATGGCTTATAGCATTGGCAGGCATATTCCATGCCCATGGTGAAAGAATATTGCGTAAATAAATCGGAAAATATATATATACGGTGTCCCAAGGGCACCTTCCTCTGTAAAAGGAACCGGAAGAATTGGCATCCACACATTGGAACGCTCAAACTTTCACCGAGTGTGCATCATGCATGTCCAGTTTTACCATGTGAAATTTCAGGCAAAGTTCTCTTTCTGTAAAAACGAGAGCAAAATACTTGCCAAAGTCAACCTTGGATGCGTTCGCAGAAACCTGAGTTAGTGACGCTATTCACTTGTGGGCGCCATCTCCCGATAGGCACAGTGAGCAGACAACTGAGTGCATCGTCTGCTTGCTGCTCCTATCGGGAGATGGTGCCACAAGTAAATTAGCGCTCGCTAACTCTGTCATCTGTGAACACACTCAACGTTGACTTTGGCAAGTTTTTTGCTTTCATTTCTTTTTACAGAAAGAGAACTACACCTTGAAATTTCACACGGTAAAGACTGACCTGCTCGGTGCACATTCGGTAAAAATTTGAGCTTTCTATGTGCAGACGCCGATCTCTCCGGCTCGTTTTACGGTGAAGGTCCCCTTGGGGTACCCTGTGTATACGCACACTGAAAGAGAGGCCAGACCTACCCTTATCTTTCTGCATGCAGAGCATGTGGATGGTTGTGGTACTGTCACGAAAACAAAGTATATAATTGGTAGTGTTCTTTGAAGAAGGGAGCCTCGCATCTTATGCGACATTTTCTGTGCTGCGTGTACCAGACTCGCACGGCACGAGGCCACTGGTGTCCATTGCCCCAGCTAAAAGTGCAGTCCGGGTCTCTGCTCCCAGCAGCGTCACGGTTCAAGCGGCGTCCTCCACCGGCACGAGTGAGTTTGTCCTCCAAATCATTTTTCCCATAGAGTTCACATAACAACCTAGAGAGAATGGGCCCGTGCATCTCAGCACGTTTTGGAATGGCGAGGCATAGACGCGGACATCTGTGGTCCCATGTGCTGGCAATGCTTTCATATACACAAGAAAGCGGGAAAGCATCACCTTAAAAGGGTATGGAAACGAAATTCCAGCGGTCATTTTTTAGCTTTAATGTGTTGCATGTTTCAGCATAACCTTAAAAAACACCAGTCTTTCATTGAAAGGCACAAGAAAACTAAATTTAAAGCTAATTAAACAGTCTTTCAATATGCACCTGGTGGATGCCTGTGACGCCTATTTGGGAGGTAATCTAGCATTGTTGGGAATCTTGCGATGTAGTCACGACATAGCAAGAACCGTTACATAGCCGCACTAACCATCGGAGCAGCGCCGCTCTTCCGAAGTATGCTCAACTGTTCAAAGCGGTCATGAAACGATTTTTCAACTTCTTTCCTTCTTAGCTCTCCTCCTCAACTCACAAATCACGCACTGTACCAAACAGTTCAAGAAGACGGAAAGGAGGGACTTCCTTCTTGCTCGGACCCTCGTTTGTGTACCTGGACACCGCCATTCTCCTCATAAGAGATTAGCCCGTCGCTCAAAACTCAGACAAAAATTGCTTTCCCCACCCCATTCACCCCAAAGCTGACAGTGCTGTGGAAGCTATGTGCTCGCTGGGCCAGCTACACTTTTGCCATGTGATCACGCTCCCTAGCGCATACTTAGCGCAGAGAATGCGGTCAGGTGATGTAAGGAAGGTGGCTGATTGGTCCGGCAAGCGTATAGCTTCCATCGCACTGTCAGCTTAGAGGTGAACGGGGTGGGGAGGTAATTTTTGTGCGGAGTTTTGAGTGATGGGCTAATCTTCTAGGGTGAGAATGGGCCACACGAACACGACGCTCGTCACCCCATGGGTACTTTGAACGACTCGGTTGTAACGCATAACACCACCACAACGCCACCATCGGCAAAGCTCATAACCACGCCAGCCTTGGTACGTCACAAATGCTGTGAATCTTTTTTTTGTTTGTTTTGTTTGCGCCGGATATTCCATGACGCATCGCGCTCTCTGTTCGCTTCTCTTCGAGCGCTTGCTCGAGTGCACCGTTTGGAACGAAAATATAGCGCAGTCGTTCAAAATACAAATGTGCGATTATCATTTACGGTTATTATCCGTCATGCTTCACTTATTTGCCGAACGAAATCGTATATTTAAATTTTCGTTTCCGTACCCCTTTAAGTCCAGATGCAGCCGACGTTACGGCCCGATGGAACCAATCAGACAGCCTCAAAAGCGCACCATCATGGTCAGGCACGTAGCCAGGATTTTGATTCCCCAGTATGGTACTCTGCTCCAGAGCCATATGCTGGCTGTAAAATATGTGGTTGCTATTGATTTTTCAACTTACAACAACTGCTCTAAATCAGGTAAGCAGCACACAGTATTGACTGGTGCTCCAAATTTGAGATCAGATTAATATCAGTATAAAGGAAGTCAGAGATGGGCACAAAAAGTCTTTAATTTGTTTGAGCCTCTTTCACTGCAAGTAAATAGCACAGTACAGTGATGTCTCGTTAATACGTGACACCTCCGTTCCCTCAGGGAAGCGTTCATAATGTGAGTTGTCCATAATAACGAGTCAAAATGTGCATATTTACCCAGATTGTTCCATGGACGTCTCTGATGATAACTCACTGTAGTATCTCGAAGTAAGTCTCTGTGCCATGGTCAAAAATTACATTGGAAATAGGCCTTACAGTTACTTCATAATTTACAGTTGACTTGTTAATTCAAACTTGGAAAATTTATACTTTTGGCTAATTCAATCAAATTTTAAATATCTGGCTGGCTGACTACTGGGTGGGTTCTCGCAGATGCTGGTCTTGCTGTTGAACCAATCAAACCGGGTTGGTGGTACTACAAACGAGCAATACTACCTAATTAGAAAAGCGTGCTGTTCCTCGAAGAAATCGGAGAGTTTACCTAGCCATTCCAATATAAAGTAATCGCCACCTCTGTGTCAGGATTCGGATGTATACATAAGCATAATTTAGTTTTTTGCATACACATTCTTTTTTTTTTCTTTGGGGGGGGGGGGGAGGGGAGGGGAGGGACAAGTTGCTTTTTGTAATTACTTAGGAATATGTTTCTTTTCTCAATAATTAAAACTTTTGTTAACTTATGTGTGTGTGGTTTCATTGGTAACATTTCTAGTACTTGCTTGTTTATTTTTATAATGTCTGCCAACCTGCTTTGGCCTTGTGGCTGGCAGTCTGTCAAAAACAAAAACAAACAAAGTTTAGCAATAACTTGCACAGAATTGACTGGTTACTTAAAGTTTGAATTAATGTGGCTTACTGTATGCGACCTTCAGGTTTGTTTTCTCAGTTAATTTATTTTTCGCATACCTTTTTAACAGTAGCACAAATTATAACTACACCAATTTAGGCTATCTAGGATGTAATAATTTTGTTGTGTGCATTTCAGGTGCTTTGATGTTTTCAGCTTCACTTGACATCTTGCTTTTCAGGCACTTTCACAACCACAGCACCTATCACTCCACAAAACATAGGTTTGTATGTTTTGGTATTTGGGTTGCGTGTATTTATAGTTCTTGGGTTTTTAGTCTTTTCATGTAGCAGAGTTCTGGCATGTTGTAATAACAAAGTAGGTAGTAGTGCTTCCAATACAATTCTTTTCGAAGACCATGTTCATGGCCTGGACGTTGCTAGTTTGCACGTGATGTTATGGAACGACACGCTATACTCCGACCTTTGACCTTATATACTGTTATATTTAGCAGAAAAACTTGACAAAGTTAGCAATGGTTGTAACGACTTGTTGCATCATCTCCCAGTAGGCACAGTGAGCGGACCCGTGAGTGCGTCGCTTGCTCACAGCACCTACTCGGGGAGATGGCAGCACACGATGCCAGCCATTGCTAACTCAGTCTTCTGCTGAGCACATCCGCCATTGACCCTGTCAAGTATATCGAATGTGTCATTTTTCGCAGGGAAAGGGGACTTTGTCTTTAAGTTTCATCAGGTAAAATGCACCAGTGAGGTGCACGTGCGGTGAAGGTTTTTACTTCTCATGTGCAGATGCCGGCTACACCAGCCTGTTGTATGCAGTACTGAGTCTCTATTGCCGACACATGTAGCTCATGTATATACCAAATTGCTGGCAAATAATATACAACCTTCTAAGCACAGTGCTTGGACTTTTTTTTTTTTCATTTACTCAGCTTTTTTTTTTTGGCTGGAAGGGGATGTGTTTTGCTTTCTGCTCATAGTGTCTCCCACAGCCGTTTTCTTTGGGGCCCTTAGGAGACTGTGAAATGGCTCTTAACCGGGCGCTCCCCCCTTCCCCCCCCTCCTCTTCGCCAGTACCTGCCTCCCTTCAACTGCCTCTCCCCGGCGGTGGGGCCCCATCATCCTCGTCCCCGTGAACAGCCTGTCCCAGCGGCCTCCCCGGCCTCAACGCCCATCCAGGGGAACCAGGTGCCCCATCATCATGTCGGTGGGATCACCGCGCGAAACACGGCCCTGCACGCCTGCATCCTCAAGAGCGCCCCTGACCCCTGCGAGGAGCTCCAGGCCAGAGCTCTCTCCAGGCTCCAGAGCCACAGGCGGCCACCCAGCCGCCGGTGAGATGGGGGAGTGCAACAAGAAGCTCATCAAGGTCAAGGCGTCTCCTGGCCAAGCAGACGGAACAGCTGGGCAAGTTCCTCAACATGGACCAGGTGGGAGTGTGTCCAAAGGCTCCCAGGGAGAAAGTGCAGCGGACACAAAAGACGCTGGCATTTGCGCTGAGGTGTACTCATGTTCGCTGCCAGTGTACAAGAAGTTGTTGGACAGTCATTACCCGCTGCCGCCGGAGTTGGCCCTGAAGAAGTACTGCTTGGACAGTGGGGTTAAGGAAGGGGTGCCCACAGAACTGTTCAATCTGGAAGAGGTTGTTACAGAAGACGAGGATGCGAATATTGTGTGGCTCCTAGCGCGCTTGTTTTATTAAAATTGAGAAAGAATGAGACATAAAACAATAATCTGTGTGTAATGCAAATGGGGGTGGATAGTCACCGCTCAGCATCCTGCTGCATAAAAGAAGGTAAGTAGTTGGTTCAAAGTAGGCTGGTTTGCTCGCACCAGTTTGCGAGTGCTTACTGCAGTCTAAGCAATAATGCAGGATAGAGTTGCAAGTAAACTTGACAAAAAAAGTGGTTCATATAAATACATGCCCTGCATGTGACAGCCATATGGCACCAGTAGCAGTCACCATTTACCATGCCCTAGGAGCTCAGAAAGCTCTCTGCAGCATACATCTCGCAACATCGAATCTGTCTCTTCTTGGCAAGCTTCGTGGAGAAGAACAGGAACGATGACGCCAAATGTATGGCTGCAAAGTGTAACGAGGCACAGGAACATGGTACGGAGCAAAATGGCGGCTGACGAGACGGCCAATGCAAACCTTGTATTGGCAAGGCCATTTTAATAAAACTTCAACATGAAACCTGAACCAAGCTTTTATTAAAAGCGAAAATCCTACTGACGTCGGAACCAACTCGGGTTCCTTGCTTCCCGGTCTTACTTCGGATCTCATTTGCCGGAACGGGTCAGCGCCGGCCTTTTATGGCCTGCCGAAGGTGCACAAGCCAGATGTCCCCCTCCGACCCATAGTGGATTTCACAACGTCTCCGTTACGTGCGTTGTCCAACCATCTCCACCGACTGCTGTCACCACTAACCGGGAAAACTGACACGTACGTCCAAAATTCTGGACACTTCATCGAGCTCACATCGGGCCTCGAACTGCGGGACGACGAGAGCCTTGTCTCCTTCGACGTCGTGTCGCTTTTCACAAGTGTGCCTGTGCCTCTGGCAGTGTCTGTGACGCGGGCGGCCCTCTCGTCTGACACGAGACTCTCCGAAAGAACGTGCCTTGAGGTGGACGAGATTTGCCGTCTACTGGAATTCTGCCTATCCAGCACTTATTTTTCTTTTGCTGGCAGCTTCTACAGACAAACCAGTGGTGCGGCTATGGGTGCTGCGGTCTCCGTCACTGTGGCAAACCTCGCAATGGAGGCGATCGAGAGAAAAGCCCTCGACACTTTCTCCCCAGGACCCGTGTGTTTCCTGCGGTATGTCGATGACTGCTTTTGTGTTGTAAAGACCAGTGAGATCGACCGTCTCCACACACATCTAAACTCCATCGAGCCAGCGATTCAATTCACGATTGAGCACGAATCAGATGGCTGTCTCCCCTTCCTAGACGTCTGTGCAGTGAGAAAGTCCGGCCGGCTGAACTTTCATGTGTATAGGAAGCCGACACACACAGGCCGATACCTGGACTTTTCATCGAGCCACCCTAGGACACATAAGTCTTCCGTGGCTTCGGCACTCGTCAGACGGGCGATCACGGTCTGCACTTCAGAGGAGACCCTTCAAAAAGAGATCGAAACAATCAAACAAGACCTGCGTAAGAATGGCTACCCAACTAGATTTGTAAAAAGCACAATCAAGAAACTTCGACGCACCCCTTCAACCCAAGACGCCGCCCCTCCTCCCCCCACCCGCGTGTGTGTGCCCTACATCAAGGGCACAAGCGAGGTCCTCGCCCGAGTACTGCGACAGTACGGCGTAGCGGTATCACACAAGCCAGTCTCGACCATCGGCGGCCTTCTCCCCCTACCAAAGGATCGTCCCCCGAGGGAGAGGGCACAGGGACTGGTTTATAAAATTCCCTGCGGTGACTGCCCCGCGTCGTACGTTGGGGAAACGAAAAACTATCCCGAGCGCCTGCGGCGCCACCGCTACGACATCGCGAAGAAGAATGTGGAGGGAAGCGCGCTGGCTGAACACGTCGAGAAGACAAGCCACTCCATCGACCTCGACAACAGCTCCATTCTCGGAACGGAGAGAAACTGGCGGAGGCGCCTTCTGTTGGAGTCGTGGCACATTCAGTGCACACGTGGAAACGTAAACCGGTCGACGGGGACCCTCCCCAGCAGCTACGTTTCCGGGTTAAGAGGGATAATCCGGAGAGCACCCGGGGGTGTTCGGGTTCGTGGGCAGGCCGCTCCGCTGGACAAAAACAGTCACCCGTGAGCAAGGAACCGAGTTGGTTCCGAAACGTCGGGATTTTCGCTTTTAATAAAGCTTGGTTAGAGTTTCATGTTGAAGTTTTATTAATCATTCCTAACCAGACGGATGTCCGTCGAATATGTTTACAGGGGGGGGGGGGGTAGGGGGACTCTATGTTTTTTCTGGTACCGTTGCTGGCCTTATTCGGGTTGTCATCGCCGAGACACATCTGGTGACTCCGTGTGTCTAGTATGAGTGAAGAGTCCCGAATGTGTGCAACAAGATCCATGTTGCTGAACTTGCTGAAGAATGCATTTTCTCCTTAGACAAGACAAACAAAACATGGAGGAGAGGAAGGTGAAGCACCCACTTCCTAACCCATTAAAGGCATACTACAACGAAATTTCTGGCGCTCATTTTTTGGTCTATATGTGTCCAAAAGAGCAACATCACATGGAACATACCAATATCTTGTTAAAAAAGTCTCGAAAAGGAATTTTAAAACGAATTAAATGACACAAAGAGCACCTGGTGGATGTCGCTAACGCCTCGTTTGTAATGCCTCGTCTAGGAACCTTGACAGCAAGTGACGGAAACGGTCTCGCCTCCGGCCACGACGAGAGAAGGGGGGAAGGAGGAACTCCCCTCTTTCCGGGAATCCCTTTTGTGGTTGTCGCAGAACTCGCTATTGTCCCCCTACAAGATTATAGAAGATTAACCCGTCACTCAAAAAATTCGTACAAAAGCAGCCGCTTCGGTGGCTGCGACCGACTAGGCCATCCTCCTCGACGCGTCAGCCTCGCCAGAAGCTTGCTGCTTCGTTTGAGACGATTTACGTCACGATTGCGCTGGGCCTTCTCCGAGCGCTTGCCAGAGTGGGCCGTTTATAACGAAAAATACAGCCACCAGGATCAAAATACAAACGGGCGATTGTCATTTACGGATATTGTGGATCATATTCAACCTATTTTTGAACACGACGGGAATATTTCAAATTTCGTTGAAGTAGAATTTCGTCTGGCATAAGACTACAGTGGCCTAGGCGCCATCTACTACATCTCTCGCGTACTAACCTCTCGGCTAGCCGGTTGGGGCTTCTGGGGTATGTAGGTCACTTTCGTCGCGTATTCGTCAATATTTTACTCCTCCAGCCACCCTATGTTCTTGTAACACCGAGTGCCTGACAGCCTTGTCCGTGTGTAGTGAGAAACCCAGCGACCCGTTCTAATCAAAACCGCAACGCCAAGCACCGCACACTCAAGTCCACGTCAACGGAAGTGACATATGTTTACACCACAGCTTCCCGCTAAGCCTAAGACAAATTCGATCAACTGGCCCAATGTAAAAGTGTGTATCGATCACTTCGAGGCAAATGAATGACACCGTATGTTGCGGGCAGCGCACGGAGCAACGCAGCAGCCCAAAGACACCCCGTAGATCTTGCGAAATGGTAAGTCTGCCCGCGGAACCTGCCCCTACTACTACTGCTACTCATCTCGGAAACTCGGATTTTCCGACAAATATTTCCTGCTCGCAATGAAAATCTCGCTTTCGTTGGAGTGTAATAACTCTGCAGTGCTTTCTAGTGCAGTGCAGTGAGTGCTTTGCAGCGCCTATGTTCCATAGGCGCTGCACAAAAGGCATTGCTTTCGGGTACGTCAGCGAGTGTGTTGTATCGTATCGGTTCATCGACTGCTTTGCCTGCTTGCTCGTCGTCGTTCGCGTGGATAGATTGTATCTCGACTTTTGTCGCAATCCGTTCGCGACTTCGCTACCACGGTGCGGATTGCCGAAACGCTGCTCGACCTACATTTCTTTTCTAGAGCACCTGACAAGTTTCGAGATGAGCAAACGCATGTTACAGCAGCGGTACCCCAAAGGTAAGGCCCTCAAGATTTTTGTTGCAAACTCGACTGTGGACCTCGCTGTAGAAAGTTGGAGCTGGCGGATGTGGTCATGGTTATTTTTTAGAATAAAGAAATGTATGTGGAGTTGTGGCGGTATGCGTAAAAGGATTCGTTTTCGGCACGATTGAGCGGCCGCGGTTAACCTTGAAATCGTGCTCTACTGTCGTGTCGACTTGGCGGCCACGGCGATGCTTTGCTGTCGTGGCCAAGTTTCTGACCGACCTGTCCCGTTTGGGAAAGCGCCTGCTTCTGAAAACCAAAGAAACAGAAGCTGGTGTGACGAAGCTCGATAGAAGCCCGTATGTACTGAGGCAATATAACCTAATAATTGGATTCCTGAGAAACAACAAATGCAAACAGAACTTTTCTTTTTTTTCGTTTTCTGTTTTTAATAATTTTCCTTTTGTTTGGTATTTTCTATAGAAGGAAAGCTTGTCTGTATTTGAAGCAGCAACCTAAGCTGCATAAACGGGCTTTCGTGTGCTGCACTTTATTAGATAATACAGGAACCTTGAATTGTGATGATGAATGACTTGTTACTTGGGCAGTATAATTAAACAGTGGGAACAAGACAAGGACACAGTAAGGCACACAGGCAACAAAACCTTTGTTTGCTCCTGTCATGTTTTTGCTGTTAAGCTCTGTTGTCGAATAATGAATAGAGTAGCTCAAGCCAAATTTTGACCCAATAGCATTTAAAGCACCTTCGTGAGCTGTAGTGTTCCCAGTGATGCTGATGCTGCACTTTCTTTTTCTACTGCTACTCTATCGGTTCTTTTTTTTCTGTCTTTCATCAGCCACGAGCTTCAATGTTACTTTTCCAGGCTTCAGTACGTCTTTGCACATTTCATCTATTCTCTCTCGACTGGCATTACATTGGGGCTGAGCAAAACCCTGCTGTTTGATTAATAACACTCGTGGGCTGTAGACTGCAAACTTTGCCTGCACGTAGAGCATATAACACAAATTAACCCTTAAACGGTCAAGCTTTTTCCCCTAAAAGATGTTTCCCAGTGGTTGGGTTTTGTTTCAGAAGTAGTATAAAAAAAAGTTTGATGCCCACTTTTTTTATTATCTAGTGGGAGCACATACAATGTTTGCAAGCTGTTTAGGTTTAGGAGCATTAAATGAAAATATTGAAGGCGAAAAAAGTTATCTCCTTTCTTCCATTCAGTTTCATTTTGGCGCATACGCTTCTACATTCCAGTGGCTTCAGATTCCCAACCAGAGGGTACTTTGCACAGCTTCTCCGTCGGATGACTAGCACTCCTTTGAATTTAATTTTTAAAAGCGTAAGAAGTCTGAATTGGAAAAGCCAGTGCTCCCATTAGCACTACCGCCAGAGTGGCCGGCACGCGAAGTGGGCATAGCATGCGAAAAGCTTCTAATTTGAAAACTATAAATTGCCCAGCAAAGCAAAACAACGGGCGAATATAACGTTTATAGTTTGTCATAGACATAACACAATGCCACACCTCCCGCAATGTGTGCAGTTTCGCGTTTAGGCGGGCTTTTTCAAATGTGTAATTACCGCCGTACATGTATGTTGACGACCATCAAAGGATTAAATGATAAAAATGGGGACTGTTTTAAGCTGTAGGTTGTGGTCTGTGTTTTGAAATAAACTGCATGATTGCTTGCATTAACTGTTCTTTGCACACTTTTTTATAATCCCTCACCATGGCACGTTTTTACTAACATAGTTTGACATTGCCATTTGAGGCCGCTGAATGTTTGCTAAGAGTGAGGTTTCATTATATTTTTGTGTGATCAAGCTATCCCTTTTCACCAGACAAAAAGTCTGAAAAACTACATGGTCTCCAACAATATTGCAAATCGATGCCTTTTAAAAGCAGCCTGTTTTCCTTTCTTGAGGCCACCCTTTTAGTGCAGTCGCATCAAGGTAAATCCTGGAAAGCGACGATGCAAATAGTGGGTAGGGCAAGCATCTGAAATGAGCAATATGTTGTAGTGTCACTTAGTATTTTCTGGAAGTCTTGGAACTTTGAATGCCTGTCTTCATTCAAATCTATTACGAGGCAGTTGCCTTTGTAGCATGTTGCGTGTCAAATTGACAAGCCTTGGACAACTGAGATAACTTCCTTATTTATTACTGCCTCAGCGTCCTTTTTCATTGCATCTGCATTCACGTTGCAGTATTGTTGAAGCCATTTCCTGCACCGTTATAACACGGAGTGAAGAAGATAACTGTTTTGTAACAGCCCTGTGTTTTTTTACAGAGACAACCAAGTCTGGTGCTGATTCTTTGTCTGTTCTTTGTTTCTAATTTCTGCAGGCAAAACAGTTGCCCAACCGGCTCCAGCACAACCTCCTGAGGGAGTGTAAGAAATGTTTCTTTTTTCTTTTTGTTTTTCATGATTGTGTGTTGGTGCCCGATGTCAGGGGTGCAAAAGCTAAAATTGGCACGGGCCAAAGCAAATAATATCTGGAATCACTCGGGTCATTTGTCACGCCAAACGTTGCATGCTCTTTTGCCAACAGACAAGCAATATCCTTTCTAACGGCACTCGGTGCTGTCTTCAGGATATCTCTGAGTATGTGCTAACGGTTTTTGATGAAAGAAACAAAACAGAAAGTAAATGTGCTGTTAAAATTATGCCGAAATAGAAGTATGTGTCTCAAGTCATGGAGTCCTAGCTTTTGTAGTCGAATGTTTGTCCTATTCAAACAGTATATACTCCCAATGAAAATTTTTCAGTTTTTGTGTCCACTGGAGATTGGTAGGCTGGATAATTTGTCGCATGCCAGGCTTTCCTTGGCGCCTTTATCGTCTCTCGGTTTGAATGTCCGTGCAGGAAATAACTTCTGCCACGTCACAAAACATGTGCAAGTAGCTGAAGTTGGAACAAGTCCAGATGGGCTTGTTCAGTGAAGTATAAATTTCATCACTGAAGTATAAATTTCATTGTAAATCGTGTGGTTCTCTCTTGGGAGTAATGAAATAGGGTGATTTAGGTGCTTAATAACAAAATAAAGAAGCCATGGCCTGCTGTTGCCTTTCTGGTTCAGGCACTCCTTTGCCTTCCTTGTCAACACAACGGAGAAAATAGCGAAACACAAACTAAATGTGATGTATGGAGAAATGTCCAACAAGGGTGCAGTGCCTAAAAAACACATGGGAACGAAAAAAATAATTTTTTTCAACTGTTTTGATGGGAAAAGGATGCCATAAAATGAATTCACGACGAACAAACAAAATTTATAGAGCTATATTTCCGGCGCGAAACGAGTTTGTAGTTGGTGCCTGTGGGAGCTGCCACTAATCACGTGGTAGAGCTGTGCTCCGCCGCCGCAAAGTTACGCTGGAGCCGTTCACCGCTACCGCTGAAGTCCTCAGAACCCTCACGCTGCCACCGCACACTGGCGTGGCCCGCCGCAGCTGTCGCTGCCACCGGAAGGAAGCACTCCGGCACGCCTCCACTGTAAATTTCTGACCAGCGCACAGGTCTGTCACAAGGTGCTTGCGCTCTTTCGGGAGCTTCCTTTGGGCTTTCAAAGTTACTTATTAATCTTTAGGGGGATCGGTGGCCGAGTGGGCTGAGGCGCACACCCAGCTCGATGCGCGTGGAGCGCCAGCTCGCGCTGCAGAACCCAGGGATCCTGGGTTCGAGCCCCACCCCTGCCCGTTTCGATCTGGATGAGCATCAGTACCAGTGTGCGGTCGTGTATCACCACTGCGTGGGTGCACGATTGATAAGACCCCAGGCTAGCGGTTGTACCGCGCTAGCTAAATTGCTCATCTACAGCGAGTGACTCGTCGCAACTTTAAATGGCTGACCAACTACACGCTGTATAAATATCCCCCAACCCAATTTTTAGGGGCGAAGCTCCTTAAGGCGTGGGTCTGTCCCTCCTAGTTGTGGGTATGTAGCCACTTCGAGGTTTAGTTTATGAATGGCTCAAGAGATGGCGTGTTCCGGAATTAACTTTATGTAGAGATGACAGATGGCGCTTAGCTCATGTTATAAAGGCACTCGCTCTTGGCGCTGCTCGTAGTTTAGCTGGATGGAGGCAGTAGACAAGGCTGCGGAGCGGAGAGCGCGCAAGGCGGCGGCAGCGCGCGCTCGCAGACAGAATCCAGCCGTGCGAGAGCGAGAGGCCGAAGCATGTCGTCAGGCTGCGCGTCGACGCCGCCAAGATCCGGCCGTGCGAGAGCGGGAAGCCGAATCGCGTCGTCAGTCTGCTCGGCGACGCCGCCAAGATCCGGCCGTACGAGTGGGAAGCCGAAGCGGCACGGCAGCGTCGCCAAGATCCGGCCGTACGAGAGCGGGAAGCCGAAGCGGCACGGCAGCGGCGCCAAGAGGATCTGCAGAACGTCGGGGAACGGGAAGCGGCAAGAAAGCGCGCGTATCGGCAGGCAGACCCCGATGCAGCGAGAGCTCGTGAGCGTCTGCAAAACGCATCAGGCGAGCTCAGCCCGAAGGTGCCGACGCGCGGTTTAAGCGAGACTTTCTAGACGTTTCGTTCGGCCATAGCTGTGGTGTGTGTGATAGATTGTGGTTTGTATACACACACACACAGTGTTTCTCACGTCTTTACATGGCGATGAGTGGGCGAATTAACGGAAGAATCGCTGGTTTACCGACGATTCACTCCGGAGCTTCGCCCACTCATCATCATTCACCACGTGGATATGCTGTGACTTTTTTTTTACTAATCTTTTTTTTTTTCTTTACTTTAAACAAAGATGAATAAGTAACTTTTAAAGACCATAGGAAACTTCCAAAGAGCGCAAGCACCCCGTGGCCGTAGTGGCCAGTCACGTGACCATAGCAGCCACTTGTCCGTAGGCTCCTGCAGGCGCCAACTACAAATTCGTTTTGCGCCGTAAATATAGCTCTAAACAAGTTTTCTTTTCGTTTAAATTCATTTTATGGCATCCTCTTCCGAAAATATCCAGGCTGTTTAGAAAATACTTTTTTCATTTTGCAAATGTTCTTTAAAGTGAGGAGTTTGTGGTGGGGGTGGGCACCAATTTTGATAAGTGGTCGAGACCCTCCCCCAGCCAAAGCTTCAACATTGGTAAAATCCCAGTCATAGATCTTGTAGTAAGATAGGATCAGTGTTTCGGTGATCAAAGTCCTGTAGTGATGTCGAGCGAGAAAGAGAAAAAGCTCTTCAGTTCCCTTTTAATGAAAACTACTCTTAATTAACAAGAAGACTATTTGGAGGCCTTGTATCAGGCTAGCATGACTCTCCCCCAGTTCAAGGTTTGTAGAGGCCTCCCTCAACTCACGGGAGACTTTGAGCACTGCTTGGAACGTTTTGTTGCGTACGGCTTCAAGAGCTCCTCTAGTGTCCTTTATAAGAAACCACCGCCGGTGATTACTGTTCACCCCAGTTGTCGCATTCGCCCGCGGTTTTCCCCTCCCCTGTAGGATGCCGCAGTGGCAGGGAGGCACGGCGGCTTTTCAGGCAACTGCAGTCCCTGGTGACCCCGGCGCTTTTCCTGACGCTCAACCTCAGCTGCAGCAACAGGAGAACAGTCAGGTAGGGTCTCTCCCCTTCTTGCTGCCTCTTTGAAATTACTTTGAAAGTACATTATGGCTACGGGTATTGAACCAAAAATTTAGTTAGGGTCGTCTACGATGGATGTTAACCTAACACCTTTTTGATCTCCAGGAATGGCGATCACCCTTTATTTGATAGCCGACGACCCCTTCCCTGTGTCGGCACCGGTTCAGTAAAGCAGTTGAGAAGACCACAGACCTTGTGAAGAATAATGAACACACTAGGGAGCTTCTTGCCCATAGTTATGCGTCAGTGGGTGGCTGAGGTCTGTTAAAATAAATCTTAAATTAGAAAAGCACTTTTTTGGGGGGGGGAGGGGAGGGGCAGGGAAGGGCAGGGCTTGAGGGACGGTTGGGGGAATTTGGGAGATCGGGATGCTCTGAGGAACCCTTGGTTTACTGAAACCAACAGATCCCATCTCGTAAGGTACCTCGTGACATTTGTTTCTTAAAGGGGCACTGACACCCCAAAGGTCGTATTTTTTATTGTCTAAAACGACGCAAGTTGTAGTCATAAACACGCAAAAAAAACAGCATCGCGAAAAAAAATTTTCCCGCGCGCGCGCGCTTTTTATTTTTGGCGTTTAAATCTCCCGCCGCTACCTCCTTGCTTCTTATGATCGATGACGTCAAAAATCAGGAAATTTAGAAGCTTTGTAGGCGACATTTCTATAACATTTAATAATGGCAATCGTAAAACATGTTTTTTAACGCAATTGCGAACGCACTATCGGCCCTTCTTTTTGAAATACCAAAAATCAGAGTTCGGTGAGATGTCCCTTCCTAGATTTGTGTCCTCTCTTTGGCGGCGCTGGAGCAGACCGGCGTGTCGGCGAAGAAACCGGTTTTTCCCGCGCCGGCTCCCTTCTATCCCGCCAGCTCGCCTCCTCCTCGCATCCGGTCAGCGGAGGTCCGAGAGAAAGTCGAGTCGCAGGAGACCGCAAAATTTGACTCACTGCACTGGCGGGGACCGCGCGGGAACTTCAAATTCAGCATTTGGAAATTGTTTTTAATTCACAAATACTGAATTCCCAAGTTTCGAATTTTGAGGGTAATGTCCCGGCACCGTTTTCAATCGTTTCGGATAATAAAAAAATATGATTTTGATGTGTCAGTACCCTTTAAGGTTATTTTTCTCGGTGACTATTAGGAGTATTCCTGTCATGTATATATCATTTTGTTCGAAATTTTGTGCTTTATCTACTGAACTAGAATTATTTGAACCAATCTAAAATAAGATTTTTCTCAATTTTTTTTATTCTAGTACTGAAATTTTAGTTTTTTTCATGTATTAAAAAAATTATAACTCAAAAACTGCTGGGTGCATATTTTTAATTCTAGTTCAGTATTTTTCGACACCCATGTAGGTGGTAGGAATAAAAAATCAACCCTCTATAATGTCAGGTTAAGGAAAAAATGGTACCTATGTACTAAAAAACACTGTTTTGAGATAATTGAGTTTAAAGTAAAAAAAACTGGTGAATAACAAATTTTTATTGGCACCAACAGCCTTAGAGTCATTTTTTCGATAGCCGCCAGCTTGGAAGGCATTGCTAAAGACATGTCTTTGCTTTTCGGCTCATCGCCTTGCTTGCCGGGCCTCTTTTGTGACCTGCCGTGTCGCTTGGTCCGTAAAGTATATTCGAGTGACGTCAACTTCCCTCAGCCACTTGATGGTGTTCCACACATGGTTCCATCCACAGGACTTCAAAACATTGGCTTGTGCAATGCTACCACCATTGAATGAAAGAACAGCATCCAATGCCGCCATTTTGTCGTTACAAAAACACAAACACTTGAAAGTACACATGGTACACACCTGGAAAAAACGTGCACGGCGTCTCGGGATTGTCTTGGTTGAAAAAATGCTATGCAATAGTTGTCAGATAATTTTTTTTAAGATTATCTGTTACTGGACAAGCCTTTAGGTCTAATGTTGAATTTGTTTTGTGGCAAAATTTATTGATAAACAGGGAGCGTAAATCCTGCAGCGTCAAAAGGGCGCTATCGCGGGAGACTGATCAAAGTACACAATAAAATTTTACGGGAAATTTATTTTCCTGTAAATCTGAGAAAAGACGAACGGTTGGACATTTCAGGTATATACATAGGGTATGATGGGTAGAAGTAAAACGGAAGTCTGGTGGGGAAACTGTCATTGTAGACTACGACCCTGCGGCTGGGAAGCCATAATAATGACTACTGTACCTGTCTGTCCTTCACACACTGTTCCGAACAACTTAAATTATGCAGCAGTCGGCCACCACTTAGTAACACTCAAAACGGAAAGATGGAAAGCTCGTAACTTGCGACAGTTGCATTCCCAGGAAGCCACGGAGGACTATGCTACAGAGGGCGCCACTGGTCCACTTATAATTTAATGTCTTCCATCAAGTGTCTGACAGCTTTCGCACAAAACAGTCGTTTGAGCCTCTGCAAGCATCAAATAGTCAGGCTGCAATGCAAACATTGGTTTCTGAAATGGGCAGACCTGGCCTGAGAGTTCATTATGCTGGGAACTCGTAGAACTCTTTGGATCGCTGTCGATTGCCTCTTACAACGGAGAAGACTTGGCCATCCCCTTGCAGAGGGTCTACTAAACTGCAAAACCGGGATTTGATCAGGAATTTGGTGGGTCTGGAAAACTGGAAATTTCTACCTAATCAGCATCAGTCAGGAAGTTGAGATTGCTTTCTTTGAGCGATAGCAAAGCGCATAAGACTTGTGGGACACACAATGCTGGCGACTCGGCGACATGCTGATAGAAATCTTTGCCGGGAAGCTAGAGCCTTGTGAGAAATGGAAGATTCACCTCGAATCACCTAGTTTAAAAATACGTGCACCAAATCAAAGTTCTTGCTATCTTTGAATCCATAAATGGATTGTTCTTTTGTCAGCCTATTTGCCGAATGCTTGACAATGGAGAGCTTCGTCTTTCGAGCTTCGCCACTTGCTCCTAAGTGGACTGTTTCTACGGGCTGTCGCAGGCTGACGGTAGAGTTAATTTCTGCTGCTCGGGCGAGAACATATGATAGTTCAAACTGGGAAGAACTTGGACACATTCTGTGTTTTTGGGAGCTTCAGGGGATTTTAATAAAATAATCGAGGGAAAAACCTGGATAAGGTCCAGAAATTTGATAACACAATTTTGGTAGATACTCTGCCTTGTTTCTTTATTTTCACCCAAAAGTTTTATTCCATGTGGAAATCAAGGTGACCTGTTCCACACGGGCCATCCAGAAGATCATTGGCAAATTCCTTGCCAGGGCCTTTATTCATAAATTTTTTTCTCCCAAAGCTCTGGCTGAAGCTGACCTTGGCAGGCTATGCCACCACTTTTCTCCACCTTCCACCAATGACTTTGATCTAATCATTGGCTACTAGTGTGCTTTTTATTTTTTGGTTTCTTTTTTCGCTCTTAACCTTTATCCAAGATATACAGTCATTTGGAACACTATTGCCATCGTTGTGTCTTTTTGTCTCAAAAATTTTATGTCACTACTACTGGGGGACTTTGGATTCAGGGGAGTCATTCGAATGCTGTAACATTTACGTCATTCGAGATAGAAGAATGTGCGTTAAGGCTTATGTGTCTGGATGCAGAGTGGCTGGGACGCCACGGCCAACGGCGCTAGGCCTGCAGTCTCGAATGCTGGAGGGTTGAGACAGACTGGGCATGGGGAACTCCCACCAACGTTCAGGTGATTGTAGAGTGTTAGTGCACATTGTCTCAGAAGGAGGATGTTCTTTATCAAATTTTTTAGGGTGATTTCACACTTCGTTGTGGCACCCTGGAGAAAAGGACGTCCATTTTCTGTCTTACCGTTTCCCTTCGCTCTTGTTCTCACTCACTGGTGCACAAGCGACTTGAGGTTTCAAAAGGGGAAACCAAGGATCAAATGAACAGGGTGCTGTTACCCTCAGACTGGTATAGTTCCATTTTTTAGTGAACTAATGCCACTGGTTAGCGCACTAACATAAATATATGTTCTGCGTTGTTAATTCGACGAGGTGCTCACTGCAGTCACCTAAAAAATGAGACAACCTTTCAATTGGCAAAGCTTTTGACGAGCGTCGACTTGCGTGTGCCTCGTTAGTCTGGCTCATCCTGCAGAGCGTGCGGGCTGAAAGTGAGGGAGAGGAGGAGACAAGGGTGCACTGGGACGTCGGAATGCTTATTCCTCGGTCAACCGCTGTAGTCCGTTGCAACTTGAGAAGGTAGGGCGAGGGTAAGACGGGCCGAAGAGGAGGAAGCAGACGGAACGCTAAGGAGAGAAGGAGGTTTCCCCCTCTCTTCTCCAGTGTTCCGTCTGCTTCCTCCTCCCTGACCCATCTTACCCTCGCCCTACCTTCTTGAGTTGCAACGGACTATAGGGCGTGTCGGATGCCCTTCGTTGGCTCAGCACGTAGGATTCTAAAATCCGAGTCGGCCGTTCCTAACGTCCAACTCTCGCGCGATGTCCGTCGTTCCAGGACCCTGCCAGCGTGGCTGCGCCTGCACACCCCTGGAGCTGGGGCGGAGGAGAGGCAACAGCCCCGACTCCGTCGTGGCCCCAGCAGCCGGCCACCGACGGCTATCCCTCCGGCGACTACAGCTCCGGAAACTACGCCCCTCGGGGCTACCCTTCCGATGGATACACCCTTGAGAGTTACCCTCCTGGAACGTACCCTCCCCAAACCTGCCCTCCCGGGGGCTACCCCTCCGGGAACTACTCTGCCGGCGGCTACGGCCCCGAGAGCTACTCCACTGGGGACTACCAGTCGGGAGACTACGCCTCGATGGTGCCAACAAGTGCTGCCCAGTTTTCTGCCGCCGCCGCAGTGGCCCCCAGTCCTTTGCACCCTCGGATCAGGCCCCGCAAGAAGGCTGGATGGCACCACAGTGGAATGACCCTCAGTGGGGTGCTGGTGTTGTGGACCCCGCGGCTCAAGGGAGCCTGCAGGCGCAGCCTTGGGTGAGCGTTGAAGAGTGGCAAGCATTTCTCGAAGCGCTTTTTCAAACCGCTTGTTTTGTTCCGGCACGTTTTCTCAAAAGGATCTTTTACTTGAAGTTGCTTTTGATCTGAAATGTTTTGGGAAAATATAGGTTGTTATACTATCAATAATACTATCGATAATGGAAGCCGGATCTAACTACTGATAGTAATAAAACTATTGATAGTACCGTGTTTGCACGATTCTAATTCGCAGGCAGATTTAGCTTCTAGATATTCAAGAAGTAAATTGCTGCCGATTCTATTGCGCAGGTAAAACAATTAAGGCTGAACACATACCCACCTCATAGAACAGATTTTATGAAACGCACACCAACACAAAAATAAATACCGTGCACTAGTCACCGTTCTCGTAGTTCGACGATGTTCCTTCGCTGGCCACAGAGCTAATCCTTGCTTTCGCCAAAAACGTTTTAGCTGCCGCGCTTCTTGCGCTTGTACAAGTACACGACCGTCGCCTCTGGGAGGGTAGCTCTCAAGGGTGTAGCACGAGTCCGTACTACACCCTCGAGCAGACACGAGCGACATTGGACACGAGTCCGTAATCGCGAGAGAATGCGCATGATACAGATACTAAAATGGCAAATGTGAACAAACGGTCATGATGGCGATGGGACTAACCACCTTATACCAAGTATTGCGTTTTCCTTTTGAGTTTCGGTTTTTGGTTTTCATTGTAACTCATTTCTGGGGACCGGTTTTGAAAAAAGCGTGCGTTAGAATCGATGCAGACACTAGTCGACTATCGTAAAACTATTGATAGCCCACTCACTCATGATAGTTTGATAGGACAATTGTAAAACTATCTGCAGTATACTATCCATAGTGGACTATCATAAAATCAATCGATAGCATACTTTCGATAATTTGATACTAGTATCGATGCCATCAATAAAAGTATCAGTGTCATAGTCAACGCTCTATTGATACGCTCATACATGTTCGTCATACTCCTCTTTTGTGTTCTACTTTCGTTTTCTTGACACCCGATGGTTTTCTGAGAGTTGACTATAGAAAATATCGACAGTCAATCGAGAGCCAACAACCTGTAGTCAACTATCGGTAGTTGCTCGCTGACAGTTGACTATTCATAGTACTATGGATACCGTAAAATACCGGGCAAGCGCCCACTCAAAATTTTGAGATAATCATGAAAAAATGGGGGATGGGCGCTTGTCCGGTCATCAATTCTACATATAAATGTACTGTGCATATTTTCTCAGATCTTACAAATTTGGGTATGGGCGCTTAATGTGGTATGGGCGGATGCACGGTATTCTACGGTAGTCTACTGTTTATAGTTTTTCGGCATTATCGATAGTCTGGGAAATTCTGTCGATAGTATTGATAGTTTTGCATCGCTAATTGTAGGTATTCTTTTTGCAATGTCAAGGTGAGTCATCAATATTGTCGGAAAACAAGGAATGTATCTCTTTCAGGGTCCTGCAAAAAATGAAGATGATGATGAGCTTGAGCTTGCACAAAGTTGCCTACAAACTATGTGACAACACTAAAAAAAACAAAAAAACAGCTGTGTCATTTTACATTAAGGCACCCAGGGGGTGGGTTGTCTTCCTCGCATTGTTACAAAAATAAAGATGCTATATTCAAAGTTTTTTGCAGGGTACCTTCCCAATTTTTACAAATGTCATCATAAAGACTTGGAGTTGTAAGTTGATTGATAAGGTGTTACGAATCTTGGGGCCGCCTCTAAAATGGTTCAGAAAAATTGGTGCCTGCACGTAGCGATATAAAACTTTTATCAGAGGCATATTTTAGTGGTGTACTTTATCTTGGGAAAATTTTAAGATTTAGCTCTCTTCCTGCAAAAAATGAAAAGAAGATAAAAAGAAACCACCATTTACATGGTCAACAGCGAATGTTGATGCAGACGATTGAATTAACCGAGGGCCGGTGGCCCCTATCTCCCGATGTACGAAGCAAGCAGACACACTCGGTCGAAAGCAGACGACAGTTCCTCGCAAGTTCAAATCCCTCGGATTTCCTCCTCCTAACCCGTTTTCTTTTGTACTGGTTCCCAGGTCACACAGCAGTGGGATGCCACGACTCTGCAGCAAGACCAACAGTGGTCCAGAGCACCGGACGAACAATGGCAGGACGGCACGGTGCAGCAGTCGTCGCAGGAGCAGTTTGACGCCACTCACGCTCCTTCGAGTTACGCGAGCTCGGCAGAAGCCGTTCCGGAAGGAGAGGCTGGCCACGGCGATGGTGGAGTGCCCCCTGAGCAGCGGACCTTTGCACCCGTGGAACTGCCCTCACTAGTCTCCCCTCCCGGCGAAGCAGGGACGCCGGCAGACCGGGGTCACCCCACAGGAATGGACGCTTCCGAGAGGGGTGGAGAAGGTGAGAGGTGGTTCGTCTGATGCGAAGTTTGCCTTGGGGTTGGGTTTTGTGAGAAAAGAGACACGTTGCGATCAAGCGCTACGCTCGACCCACAGGCAGATCGAGGTTATACGGTAAACCCTCATTAACTTGAAGTCATAAAAACTGGAATAAAAGTTAGAGATGAGCGAAGTGTCGAGGCAAGCGAAGTACTGGAAATATTATTGCGCAATCGCGCGTCGTGCAAATGGAACCCTTCTAACGGTCATGCCAATGGACTTGACACTTGCTCACACTGTGCCATGGGGAGAACAAAACAACTGCAACAAAATGTTCAGCAAGTAACACTCATGCGATGAGACAGCAAAACCAGAAAGTAAAAACAAAGAAAAACAATTAAAGAAAAAGTCAGTGCGGAAGGTAACATTGAGTGCAAGTGCAAGTAAATGCTATTGCGTTTTAATGTTGTCTGCAGCAAAGCACCGCAGAAACAGCCCCATCTTTTTTCTTCTGCTTTGCACGTTGTTGCGTGCGCGATGGTGCAAAACCTTTTTTTCTTTTTTTGTGTTTCATTTTTTATTGCTGTTTCTGCATTTTTCTGCATTTATTGCTGTTCCACTGCATTTATGGTTCTCTGGGCTGCCCTGCCCGTTCTTTTCTTTTGTAATTTTTGTTGACAAGATTGCGAGATTTTCGATGTCCCTCCTGAAAACTTGTCGAGATAAATGATAAGCAAATGCATTGTGCCTGTGGGAGTTCATGACAAGGAAATCTTTCTGCTTGACCGACATTTTGGGGCAGCCTAGTTCGAGTTATTGCCATGATGTACATCCTCCATGCGGCTATATTGACACAGCACGTCACAACATTGCACGGCTGCCATGATGTCTCACGACACTACTGATCGTACCATGACATAGTGTGACGTCAGAGTCGCACGACCTCGTGACGTCCCACACACGCGTCATGTGCCCAGCTCATTCTTAACGCATTCTGCGTGTCTCTGAGCTTGTCAGATGTGATCAATGCACACTGAAATATCGAGAGAAAAGGCAGGGTTACAACCCCTTTCGCCGCTCATTGTCACGCTTCACAAAGGGGTAGTTGGCCCTCTTGCGTATAACTAGAGGTGTGGGAACATCAAACTTTCGATTGCGAAGCAAAAATGAATGTTAAAATTTGTTTGCGAGTCGAATACAAATACTGGTCGAATCTAGTTAATTCAAACTCAAGGGGGACGGAAAATTTGTTTGAATAAAGCAAAGTTTGAATTAACAGGAGTTTTCTCCCATAGAGACACATAGGATGGGACCTGCATGTTAGTTCGAATTATCCGCAAGTTTGAATTAAGAAAGTTTGAATTAATGAGAGTCGACTGTATTCCACATTTAATGTGAATTGAGCGTGGGTATGTTTGAGGAGTTGCAGCTAGAAATCTTTTCTAGAAAGGATGCCTATTAGAAACGGTCTTATTATGTGAGAAACTTTTCTCATACTTGCATTAGGAAAAGAATATTTGAGAAAGGAAAGGCCCTGATATGATGAGTGATTAAGACTTGATGTAACATGGCATGACTACCTCATTTATTTGAATATAGCGCGAGGTTTCCTTTTCCAGCACTGTCCCGTAAAATCGGGGGTCGAATTCCAGTTCTAACCAAAGAATGTCGACCTACAATAGCGAAATTTGCGAGGCCATAGAGCCAGCCGAGATGGTTTGACACTTCGGCCGTTTTCCTAGCACGCCGGTGCAAGGCAGTGAACCTTGGCACGCGTGCACTGGTGTGACGTGGCGAAGCTTTATACTGGAAATCTGAAAATTCCAAACTCTTAAATACTGCAACAGGGCATGTAACTGGGCTAGTTGGTGGTGCATACTTGTTTCGAGGGAACAGCATTAAAGGAAGTAGGACCAGGACGAGAAAACTCGCACAGACAGGGCACTGCCCTGTCTGTGTGTTTTCTCGTCCATTTGAAAAGTTTGAATGCAGTGGACTTGCGATAATTCAAATTCGTGTATTTCATACTTCTGGTTAATTCAAACTAATTAAAACATTTTGGTTGTCCCGCAATGTTTTCAATGCATTTATAAGCTGCTTAATTCAAACAGCGTTTTAGCTTAATTCACACTATTTGTTCATCGCGGCAGGTTAGCCCCATTGAGCGCGCTTCTCACCGAGCACCTGTGTACTGTGGGAAAGCAATACCCACGAAGCTTCGCGATCATGGCTTTTCCGCAGTACGCAGGTGCTCCGTGCGAAGCACACTAGATAGGATTAACCCACTGGGATTGTGCAAGCAGAACAGTCCTGACAAACTGCTTTCATTATGCGTGCTTGTTTTTTTTTAAATTTTTCTGAGGGGTGTTAAATTCTAGATTAAAGAAAGAATGTTTGCATACAGCAGGCAGATTTATAAATTCCCTCAATTAGGATAGCTGGGTGTCTCTTTAGGTTTAATTTTATGTCAAATCTTTAATTTACATGCCACCACAATAGAGGCATTGGACTTTATGAGGCCACGCTTCATAGATATAGTGGTATTAAAACTAACTGAGCTTAGAGGTGGACAAGTGGAAGATTGGGAACAACTTTCACGAGTTCAGATGAATTTTCTTTGAACCATGGTACAACAGCAGTAAAAGGCTTGGAGCAACTACTTTATCAGATAATATTCGGCCAAAACCACCATTCGCTTCGATCTTCACCAATGTTTTATGTGTGTGCCTGCTTATAAATAGGCGTGTGTAGAGAAAAGTGTAAAAAATCTGCTTGGTATGTGTAGGTATTTCTATAGCAAATAGCTACTTTGCCTCCACATCATATTTAGATGAATTTCTGATAACTCAAACTTCTGATGTTTTGAACTAAAGTCTGTGGCTTCCTAGAGTTTGAATTCATTAAAGTTGACTGTACTTCAAACAGTAAAGGGTTACTACAAATTGAATCAACTAGCAAACACTATGCGCAAATTGTTCAAAATTTGTAGTATTTGCGCGTGTCTACACATAACCCCGTAAGCGTACGAGTTTGTGCGTAAGCCTCACGGCGAAAATGGCGCGACAGATTCGACCCGGGAGGAGCAGGCGGCGGACGGAGGTACCGTGTCCGTGTTCTTCCGAGACTCGGACGACACAATCGCCACCCGTGCGGACGACCATGCGGACCACTCGCAGTCGGAGCTGCACCCTGAACACCTGCAAGCAGACGGAAACTACGACCGCCTGCAAGTGGAAGGCCACTGCGAATGCGTCGGTGGGCTCGCAGGCATCCCTCTCCGTCGAAGGTGAGTGTGCAGGGCACATCTGCCATCCCAGATGGTCTTCATCCGTCTTATTTACCGATGCAGGATACATTTTAACGGAAGCAAAGTTGATATTTATGTTGGTTTGCTGAAGCCGTACTCTGCCGTTGTTGGTTAGAATTTAGCGGGCTGGCGTCCCGTTCAGTTTAACGGAATGCCTCTATGGGTCGACTGTTAGTTTGGCTGGGGCCACCACGGGTCGTGGATGTCGCACGATTCACGGTGCAAAGTCAGAGTGTCACCGTGTCAATGACATCATTAGATTTAACGACGACGGGTGTTGGGTCGGGGTGTAACGGGATGCACATTACGAGATCGCGTCTTGTGACATCTGATCGCGTGGCGTCGCGGGAAGTGTCGTCGCACTGCTACGGCTCGACACCGTGACATCACACCACTTGCCTGCACATCTGTCGCTAAAAGCCCGAAAACACTAGCGTCACGGAGGCTTGCTGTGCGCCGCTGGCCGCCGTGGGCTGATGGCCAAAACCAGTTTTCACCCTCAGCTGCTCACCTCTTGGCGCCGTCAAGGCAACCTGCCCTTGCGCGGTAGAGGGCTCGCTGTTTCTCGCTGCAGGGGAGAGGAGCCAGTGTGAGGTGGCGTAGACAGTTGCGATGCCATAGCAATGCGCAAGCCACTTCCCTACGCATATTTCACGTTGCAAAGGAGCGCAGGGGTGGAACGGCTGCGCCATTTTGTGCCAGACGCATTTGTCTGTGCCATGTTGCGGAAACTGCGCCACAACCAATACTTTGCGTCATTATGCACCAAATCGCAAAACGTGCGCCAAAAAATTGTATTTTGTCTTGGTTTCGGTTTCTATCTGCTCGATTGGCAACGATGAGCGCGTTTAGCTTGGTCGATCTTGCAATCCTTTGTTCTGTTTATTCTCCCTTTGTATCCCGAGTCGGAAGCGCCCGAAAAAACTCGGGGGTGGATTCCAAGTGCTGCACCACCTGCGACTGGATTGTTATTCTGCAACTGAGGCAAGGAGTCGTTAAGCGTCAGATTGCCTGAGGCTCTGTGGCCTGGCATCCGGACGTCAGTCAATTGAAAACAAATGAGCAAAAGATTCCTTTTAGTGCTTCATCGTTTGAAGTTGGAACCGCATTCCGGCAAGATAAATCGTGATTTGATAGAACTGAAACGCGGTCTGATCTCGAAACCTTGCCGACCAGCAGCTCTCACGCGATCGGTAGATCTGCTCGGCGTACTTTAACCTTGCTCCTGCTTATCGCTTCCAATACGATAACTCCATTGATCGTAGTCAACTGCTTCGATATTTAGTTGCACAATAGTATAAACTCGAAATTTGTTGCCCTGTTTCTCCGTGCAACTGCACATCTGTTGCTTACGGACGTCACGTGGTTCGCACATAATTACTATGTCGAGCACGTGTGGGTTGTGTGATAAGCAGTGCATGTATGCATTTTGAGCAGCTGAAAGCCACAAAGAAAATATCAAGGACACTATCTTCTGAAACATAGGGTACTTGCTTTTTGGTTCTCATTAAGGCTGAAAAAGTTTCAAGTTTTCACATCTGTTACACTGTTTTCCCATCTACCTAGGTCCCTAACCAGTCATGTTCATCTGCGCTGCTAAGCACAATTGAAACTGCTCCCGTGCTTGCCTAAGAGACAAGCTGAAGTCCAATGAAAACTGATCTGAGCTGCTCCTAGCCTGCTCCAGAATGTAGTTTTGCTGTTCCCAACCTGCTCCAAAACATCCGTTTCAGCTGCTCCCGTGGCTGCTCCCAAGTACATTTCATCAGTTCCACCCCTGGGAGTGTAGCATTGTTTCATTTCGTCTGCTATCCCTATTCCCCCAATGCCTTTCCCAACGAAGTGGTTTCCTCGAAACTGTGCGACTGTTTCTCTTTGTATATGACAAGACGCAGCCAGACTACCTAGTTGTTCTTTTTTGTGAACCGCCATTGTTACTGTTAACAAAGCATCTGCATAATGAAGGTTCGCATCTGATGCATAAGTGAGGTGTCTGCTGTAGTAGTAATACGGTTGGAAAGTGCCAGTGTAAAGTTCGCAAAGAATGGTGGGAATGAAGGAAACGAAAAGCGAATCCATCCTTGGTCCTCTTCCAAAAACAGACCAGTGTTGTATTAAAGAGCAACTCCGGTCCATACTTTCGATTTTGGGATTATGACTGTTTTTAGTGCAGTCAGCATCCCTGAATTGCAAGGTGTAATTTTTTTCTCGTTATTGTGCGTAGTTTTGAAGATATCAACGCCTCAAAGTTTTATTTGGGGCACGGCCAACAAAACCGAAACTAGCCGCTCGAGGCCCCGGCAACACTAGAAATCAGTCGCTATGTGAACATGACGTCAGGATCGTTCTCTTTCAACGAGTACGCAGGCCGAGCGGCACCTACCTCTGTTGCGCTAGCCGTCTAAAGATAGGAGGTAAGCTGATTTTCTTTTAATTCTGTATACATGGTAGTTATCCAGCATATATGTAGCAAGAGTTAGTGCGTATACCAAAGCTAGCGACTGGAAAACCCGTGAACTCGTACAATGCCGTACTCGGCGGCCGCCGCCGTGCGTTCGCTATGCCGTACTTGGCGCTTGTATACCCAAAAGCTAGCGACTGGAAAACGAGTTAACTCATTCGGTGCCGTACTTGGCAGCTGTCGCCGTGTGTGCGGTCTTCCGTACTCGTCGCTCGGCCTAAATTGTCATCGGGGCTCCGTGGATGGAGCGGCGTTGCTCTACGCCGCACTGCCAGTGACGTACAGTTCTGCATGGGGGCCCTCTCGCTTTCTCGCTGTGGGTCAGTCCCAGACACGAAGCTTTGAGGCTCTCTGGCGCGGTCTGCGGCGCCCGAACACACGTGTGCTGGGCTGTACACGTCTGTTTTTTCGTTCTTTTTTCCTCGGGGCGCGTAAAGCCGAAGTCCAAAGTCCACTCGTCGAACAGCGTTCACCCACACCTTCTTCAATTTCCAATGTGGAAACTTGTGAAAAAACACCTCCGGGTTGTGCAGCGGGTTGTTTGAGCAGCCCACAGCGTTACAAGTTGCACTCGGCATCTTTCGAAGAACAGCTGGGCAGTCTTGGGCGCACCGAATTGCTCGCTAAAACGAGTCTTGGAGTCTTCACAAGCAAATAAACAAAAGGCTATACCGAAGCTACACGGGCTACAGATTAAAGCAATGGCTAAACATGCCAATCACAAGCCGAAGTAGCGGTGGTAGCGAGCTCAAAGAAGCGCACTCTACGCAACGCCCGGACCGGAGGAAAAAGAAAGAAACGATACTGACGTCACGGCCCAATGTTGCTTTAGCGATCGGCAACCCGCTGGCCGCCCGCTAAGGAGCAGCGGCTCGCGGCGGGTCGCATTTTACTATTGGGATTAGTTGAGAATGCGGCGTCCCATTGCCATATTAGTACTGCATCTTCAGAGAACGTTAAAGGTCTTATTAACTGCACTGCTCTCGCTAAACGAAACTGGAGTCTTCAGCGCGTCAAACAAAGGTTGCACTGGTTACGTCAAGAGTTATGACGAACAGCACAGCACGTTAATCATAAGTCGGGTATAGCTGTATATGTCTGTGCAGCACTACAACTTCGCCGATGAAAGAAGAACATCATCGTCAATCGTTACGAATGATCGGTACCTGCTGACGCTTCGATACATGATAGCTGTTCGTTGCATGATTTTCACTAATGGGATTAGTTGAGAATGCGGCGTCCCATGGAGCACATATTTTACAGTCGTCTTTTTGTGTCACTACAGTGATACCAGTAATTTATTTCATTTTGAGTTTTGGCCGGAGTTGCCCTTTAACATTGCATATGTGCTGTCGTTGTAGTCAAAGCATCGTAAATCGATGCCAACAATGTTGTCTTTTTGTTTGATCTTTTGGTGCAGAACCGGTGAATCAAGAAGTGCCTGAACCTGTGCCTGTGCTTAGTCAGCAGGAGGTGGGTGACGTACATATATTTTTCATTGTTATTTTAACACTTTAACAGTACAGGGCAGGCATCTTGAACAAGTGGGATTCAGGAGTGACATTTGTAAATTTGGTTAGAAAAGCACCACTTTGTAACTTGGATCTGTGCTTCTGATTTATGAAGAGGAATGTCAAAAGACAACCTTATCCATGTTTAAAGCTTAGCATTTGTTTACTCAGCAGACATATACTGCAAAGTCGTACAGTTACAATCTACTGTCAGGATGATGCACACTTTTGATAACTGCCAATAGAACCTGTTTTCAGTTAGAGCCAGTCGGTAAAAACTGGAGTGCTGGCAGTCTTGGATGGCATACGAAACCATCCACTTCTACCTTGTTTCATACGTAACCAGCCAAATACAACTCATATTTACAGTAATATCGAGTTTTGCATTTGGGCTGTTTTTATACGTTGGCAGGGGACCATTATGCTGTTTAGTTTCAGTGGTGCAAGCCATTTGAAGCAATGCCTTTTTTTTATCGGCCAATGACTGCCTAACACGACGGTGCATTTGATGCAGTAACCCAAAAGCGCATGAACTAGCACTTACCGGACTTCTACATCAGGAAGCAGCAATTAACTGTATTCGGCGATTTATCTAAACGCTCGCACGTCCAGTCTACTGCATTTCGGCAGACTATTTGGTCAGTCAGACTTTAAGCGTTTTGAGCATGATTCACTCCCGACCAAGAGCATTAGAGTAAAGTGGAAAGTTATTCGGTTCAAGTGCAATTCGTTCTCAGTCTCAACTTTTTAACACGACCGAAACGTGTTCTGTCGACCGTCTAGCAACACGCGGAGCACGATTGCACCGTGGCACCAGGAATGCATCTCCAACCGGCGCGTTGATTACGCCTTCACTTTCGGTCCTTTGCTCTCCACTTGACATCACACTCGCGTCACGCTGTGTTTGATCTCTGTGTCCGCGGCCTTTGACCGCGGATCTCTGTGTCTGCGGCAGAGGCCGCGACATCAACGACCCCTCGCGTCCGCTCGAATAATTTGCCAGCGTTCCTACGCCAGCTCTCGTAACGTTGTCTGCTGCCACTTTTGAGGCTTTCGACGTGCAGGCAGCACAGCGAACACACCAGTCGAAGGCAGATTCGACGTGCCGTAGTTACACTCCCCAGAAACTCTTCTCCTTCCAAACTCAGCGTGGCCTTGCCTCGGCGCAGGCTTCCCAGGAGGTGGGGTTTGAGGTGGCCCACCGGGAAGGGGCAGAGCTTGCCCAGAGCCCCTCTGCGGCCAAGAAGGCGGTGATCAAGGCCCGGCAGGGCAGCCCCTTCAGGCCCCCCGTTGCCAGGCAGGGCTCGGAGAAAGGTAAGTCGGTGACCGGCTAGGACTCGTGCCCCGCGTCGTCGGAGATGCGCCGCTTTGAACAAACGACGCCGTCGGAATTTACTCCCGGAAGGCAGTCGAACTGCGGTAACTCGAGCCGGGAGGTGGCTAACTTTGGAGCGCGGTTGTTTTGTTTACCCAAATCTAAGATGACCCGTTTTGCGGAAAACTAGGAGCTCTATTCGAAGCGGTTGTCTCGAAATCTGGACAAGAGGGTGCTCTGCATACGAGATCGGGGAGATGGGGACGAGTCGAGGCGGAGATACCGGGAGAGTTTGAAGCGTCTAGAAATTCGGCTGCAGAAAAAATGTCCAAGGGCGGGAACTGCGGAACGTAACGTAACTAAGGCTTTGTGTTTTCAACGTTTTATTTTTCCCACATATTCTATGTTTTTCGGTGTCGATTTTCGATGTTGGACCAAAAAGTTGCAATTCGTCAAAGCTTATGTCGAAAGATATCCAGATGAGGATGTAAGATTGCCCATCTTCCGAGGAACGTGCATGTGAATTAAATGCTTGGAAGTTATCTCGTTACCGGCAACAGAAGGAAGCAAGATCGGAGGTGTGGTTCTTGTAGAAGTCAACATCCTTGCGGAGAGTTCAGTGCGGGCTGTGTTTTGGGTCAAAATACTGTCGAGACCGGTTATAACGAAGTCAATGGGAATCGCGAAATTACTTCTCTATATCTGCTATTTCGTTATAACCGACTTCAATTAACGAAGTGCAAAAGGGAATGGGAAATCGTGATCACTTCGCTGTAGCCGCTATTTCGTTATAACTGGTCTCGACAGTAGAGCTGTAGCTTTACAAATCTTTGCACAAAACAACTAAAAAAAAAAAAATTTAAAACAGTTTGGATGGAAAAAGAATGTCATAAAAAAAAATCTCTCAACGAAAAAAAAAATTAAAGCTATATTTCTGGTATGAAACGAATTTGTAGTTGACACCCGCAGGAGCCCAAGCAAAAGTGGCAACTAGCAGTCACGTGACTGGCCCCTAGTCACGTGGTGCTTGTGCTCTTTTGGGAGTTTCCTTTGGGCTCTAAAAGTTAGCTTATTAATCTTTTGCTTTTTTTAGCACTTCTTTTTTTAACAAAATATTTTTATGTCTGAGAAACAACAAGTATAAGGAAATCGCCTGTTCCGTCTTGTCTCGTCTAATAACAAACAAGAGCTTTGCCATTTTCTGTTCTTGTCGAGCAGTGATTCTCCTGCTGCACGATGACGAAGACTGCAGCCCTTCGTTGAGCAACAGCATCGCTTTTGCTGTACCAACGTTTTAAAAACTAAAGCCTGCGACACCGCACCCTTTCGGACAGAAAATGACAAAGCTTTTGTTTGTTATCGTATGAGTCAAAACGGAAGTGACGATTTTCTTATACTTGTTGTTTTTCCAACATCAAAATATTTTTATTAAAAAAAAGAAGTGTAACAAAGAAACAAAGATTATTAAAGGGGCACTGAAGTCATTTTTCAAAAAGGTCGTTTTTGATCTTATATTGCTTAAAAGGTGTTAATTCCCGCATATACCAAGTCCTATATTACAAAACTGCCTATTCATCTCAGGGCAAGAGAAAAACATTTGGACTCTTTTTTTTTCTCGCGGACTACAATCTGTGGACCAATCAAAGCCCTATAATACGCGCAGATTCTGAATGATTTTATTATAACTCGTTTCAAAGAGAGTCTGATGGTTACACATTCGGGTAAGACTCCTCTTTTTCACCGCGGGCAAAGCCATCGCTTGCAACTCGCTGACAAGTGTCCTTCGTCGACCACTTCACTCGGAAGAAAATTCTTTCCAAAAAGGGTGTGTCATGATCTTTGAACATGCTTTTAACGAGCAAATAAGCTTCGCACGATTGTGAGTTTGGGTTTGTTGGGATGCTTAGAGCGTCTAGATTGAGTTCTCACCACAAAAAGACGGTCTCAGAATCAACTTCACTCGACCTCGACTCCCTCGGGCACGAACTACAAATGTACTTCGCACTGTAAATATAGCTCTAAAAACAACTTTTTTTTTTTGTAAATTTATTTTATGACATTTCTTTTTCATCCAGGCTGTTTCAGAATAAAAGTTTTGTTCCTCTGCATATGTTCTTTAAGCATGGTGCAGTAGTGAAAAGTTTAGAGAAACTATTCAATCTTTGATTAGAAAATATTCGGCCAAATCCACTGTTCACTGCAAACTCAAAATACACTATTTGCTTGTGACTACTGTTAATATAACCAAAAATGTGTTTTCAAAACAAAACTAAACCAAGAAAATGCACTCCTCTGTTTGCCAGCTCCTTCCTGGCTATGCATACCAGCCATGTCTCTGTTTGCTTCCTCTCGTTTTTTGTTGTCGTTTTTGTTTGTCGGCAAGACTGTTGCAGCGCGAACTGCAACGTTTCAAGTCTCCCTCCCCTTGCTGGTCTTGGGAGTAGATAAAAATGAGAAGGGCTTTTGGGAAAAGAGCGAACCCCCCAACCTTCATGCTGAGCCTATCTATGAGATGGGAGTAAAAGGCGAGATTTTGTTAACTTGCTCATTGCATGCCTTGGTCTAAGGAAAGCTTGACCTTCTGTGCAATTGTAAACAAAAACATAATCCTCTCTTTTCGGTTTTGGTTGCTTTTACTTGGGGGAGAAGGGAAAGGGGCCTCATTTTAGATTTGTTGGCTCCTTATATTTGGGTAAATAAAAACACACAAGTGTATCTATGTAGTATGGATACTCGTTTATAAAACCCCGTTAGAGTGAAAAAAAAAAAAGGTTCCCCTATTTTGTACACCAAGATACAAAAGGCAGATCATTATTGGATGTTAACTCTCCTAATGCCGAAGACTGCTCCGTCGCTTCTAGCCAGGTACATTTTGCCAGCAGTTCTGGCATAGCAGCGTGCGCAGGGTCGTAGCTTCTTGTACTTCGTTTTACCTTATCGTAGACCGAGTCTCGACTGCGGCTGTAAGAGATACTGCCGATGCTACAAGCATGCACCCAAGCCTTATTTCTCTTACTGTGCATTGTTGCGGGGGAGCTGAACTTGTTCTTAATTTACTAGACAGTTACACCCCAAAAAAGCTGCCCCTGGGACTCAGGATTTGACAAGTTTATAGTCCATGTTGTCTCACAGTTAATTTTGTCTACGTTGATTTGTTTGATCGATTGTTTGATCCGATCCAGGCATGGTCTAGTTTTCTATTCTGCGCAAATTATGGCCAAGGTGTTTGTGTTCTGCATTTACCTTCTTCCTGACACCCGTGTTGCGAGAGTTGTTTCTGCAAAGTGTTGCAGTATAGTATGTAGTACCAGTGCTGTAATGTTTTACGACTTGGCACCACTGCACATTTACCCTTTGTTGACCGGATTGCTTCACGAGGCAGTTTGGTCAATACTGTGTCATGCATTAGTGTTGCTTGTTTACCTGACGGTAGTTTAGGAGCATGCTTTATAAACAGGCATTCACTTAGTGTTTTTTGGTATGGGCTGTTGTGACATTTGCCTCGCATCTTGCGAACCCTGGCATATGCACCACAAATGCAGGAGCTATCAGGGTCTAACTTTTGCCTTGCTCCGAGTGAGATTTGTGAGGTAAAAAGAGAGGAATAAATATAGTACCTGCCAGACATTTAGTCTTAGGCCTTTTTGTCAGTAACTTCAAACTTAAACCCTAACCACATTTTATGATATGAAACATATTGTCAAGCAAAGCAAAGTGTTGTGGAAACTAGTGTTAAAAAAAAAAAACAGTTTCTCTTTTTTTCCCTTTGGAAGCACTTTTCAAGGCATGAGCGCATATCCCCCAATTTAGATGCGTGTGTTGTGGCTGATTGAAAAAAAAATACTTTTTTTTTACGGAGCTTTAGTGACTTGCTGTGTTTCTCCTGCAGATTACCTACGGGTTATCTACCAATTGTTATGGTATTTTTGGCATGGTACGTTTATTTCTTTTCCAGTGAAGGATGGTGTGCCCATTGAATTGTCTTGCTGTCCCTAATTTTTCTTCTTTCTTGTTCCGTACTGCTCCGCATGAATTTGCAGCCTCCTTAGCATGCAGACTCTAAATTGTCATTGCTTTTTTGTATCTTTTATAAAAATATTATGACGTATGCAATTCAATTTTTTATGATTATTATCTATAGTGCCAATTGCACTTGTCCCTTCCCACCTGTCCTCTTTTCCCCTAACTTTGAACCACTCTAAGCTTGACACAGGCAACCACTGCATGTTCAGACTCGTTAATCGCAGCACATGGTACTACAGCCCATGCCTTAAAACATGCGAATAGCATGAATTGTATGCAAACATTGACTTTGACGATGCAATACAGGCGATGTTTTGGCGAGCTCCTTTTCGGGCATCTGTGCATCGTGTACTAACACTGGAAATCTCAAACATCTTAACTTCGAAGGGGACCCTAACTACATTGAGGGACTGTGATGGAAGAGTTTGGAGGCTCACAAAATTTGTTGACTAGGTATTAATTCGTGCTAAGAAGAAAAAGGGAGTGCTTGGCTCATAGTCTTGTGCGAGAACAGAACTCGGCCTTGCTTATTGTAAGATACCAAGTGTGCTCCCAAGTCACGACTAGCGCCCACCCGCTACTTTTGAAAACTTTGAAGACCGAGCAAAGGGCATATTAAGTGCCGGACTCAGACTTCTGAGCACACCTGGCTAGCGGAGATGGTCCTGTGCGTCAGCCGCTTCTCCAGGCACGCCGTTGCAATGTAATAAAACTTAACACACATAACCCGTAATTGGTAAAGGCCACCCTGCTTTGTGCCCAGGTTGCTTTTGGATCTAACAAATGCTTATCCCCCAGATTTTCAACCATATTTCTAATTTTTGGGTGTGCCCTTGTCTGGTATTATAAGGCAAATTGCACTTGGATGGGAGGAGCGCTTGACTTGGGCTTAGGTATGATTGAGTGCTTATGGAACCGCCTATAGTACTCAAGGAAATTCTGGGTTCCTAATAACTGTTCGAGACCCCAAACATTTAGAATGTTTAGCTCGTTGACAAGGTATTGAGTGCTTGCTCAAACAAAAATTCGGCATTCTGGTTTTGACTGATGTGGCATGTCAGTTGGATATGTAAGCTCTTTCTACTACTCATTCTCCCTTTTACCAGACTAAAGCAAGAGCTTCAGGCATGAAATGGTGGCTTTGGAGCTTGCGTTTGCAGCTTTTGCTTCAGTATAATCAGAAAGGTAAATGGAGTAGAGTTCCCCACATCACTCCACCGAAGAAACTATCGGGAATGTCTCGGGAAAAGCCTGTTGGTTATGGGAGGTCTGAACGTCCAGCTAACAGAAAGATAAAACTACATTTTGTCACCCGACAACGGTGGTCTTGTGAGAACTACTTACCTATGGTCTGGGATAGGCTAAAGCCAAACAAGCTGCCAGAAAGGGTACAGCCGCCCCCTGATTGCTCTTTTTTTTACTCGAGAAAGGAGTAGACCCTGCTCCCTTCTGCGGGGGAGTAGTTGAAAGGCCAGGTTCTTTCAGGAGAGGAGAGAAGAGTGCAAGGAGGAATGAGGAGAATGACACTGGGAAAGGGTTTTGTGCATGGCATTAGGCGATTCTGTAGGTCGGCCTTTGAGGTCGCAGTCCAAGCACCGCTTGCAGCACGCACTGGTCGCCTTTTGTCACGCTTTGACTGTGCCTGCTCGGGAGACCGCGAGGTGTCATCGAGGACACAAAGCTGGCACTGGAGGCGGAGATCTTGTGGACTATTGTAATCCTTGCGCTACTTACACCCATTGTAATCCTTGCTGACACCTTTTAAAAGCAAATTTAATTTCTGCCTTTGTAATAATTCTTGCAAATATAGCACTTCTCTAAGAATTGTTGTACAATGGAGAAGAGCCCTCGGAAAAAAAACGGCCAAATCACATCGGCGCACTCTCGCTACCACCCGATCTTGCGTGCATTGAGAAGAGAGCTTGAGAGCACACTGAAACTGCCACCCGAAAATTCTTCATCGGTGGTTTGGTAAAACAGCATGCTTGATCCTCGACGCAGCCTGGTGCAGTTCCTTCTCCTTTCACTCTTTGACTTGGCTCCCACTAGCACATCATTGCATCCGTTCAAATTCTCTCCCGGTTCAACTGCCACCGAACCTCGACCGTTATTTAAGGAATTGCAATTCTCGCTTGTCGCTTTGTTTGAGCACTGTTGAAATAGCACACTGATGCCGTCGCTCTTATGCATGTGCTTGTTTCCGTTCTTTCTGATGTTTGAAACTCTTGCATTTGGAAACATTGATCCGACGTTCGAAACAACAAAGGGGGTTCTTAAAAACCTGCCTGAATCCGACGAATCTTTGTCGTGCCATTATTGTGCTCATTACGGGTTAACGAAAGTGAACTTTAAACCTCCGCACATTTCGTGACATTGCTGCCCCTTCTTCCCGCCTCATTCTAGTTTAAAACATCCGGCAACATTATTTGTCCGATACAGGGGTTCTCAAACTTTTTTATCTTGAGGAATCCCGCCCTGAATGGCAGCGAAGGAGTCCCTCCTGGCCTTGGCATTGGGGCACTAAAGCAGTACAGGAGGTTACAGGCCTTGTGAACCAAATGCACATACTAAAGAGTGCTGAAACTGGAAGAGCACAACTTAGGGGACAGGGATGGTTGAGAAAATTCGGGGGATCGAGGAACCCATGAGCATGCTCTGGGGGAACCTGGGGGTTGTTAGGGACCCAGTTTGGCAACCCACAAGAATTGAGAGGGGTCGGTGCTTTGAGGTTAGGGCATTCATATGGGATTTCACAGTATGGACCCTGTCTTTGCAATTATTGAATAACCAGGAGCCCAGTGTTGTTCACAGGTAGTGCCCATAAAACCTTGCACCGACGTGTCTTGGTCAGACATAACGGGGGAAATGGTGCGTGAGAGCATAGCTTTCGCTACGTTAATGAGACACCTCTGGCCACCAAAAAGAAGGGAGGATTGACGTCACATACAAGCCGTGCATACTCTGTCTCAGTGTGAGTCTGAGCAAAGCCGATGCTATGGGCACAAACATATTGTCTTTACAAATGCTCTCACTTCACAAGCGCACGTGCATAGCAGGTCTGCTTAAAGCGTTGCGTCGCTTCTGTAGCTTCTTCGCTCTCGTGTATGGCGAAATGAAATACGATTGTCACCTGGGGCAGGTGTCACCATTCTCCTTTTGAGGTAGTGGCACTATTTGCCTTTCTGGACATTACATGCTTTGGTAGCCACAATTCGTTGAGTTTCATAGCTTTCAGTAGAGTGTGCTAAGATACACAAACAGGTAGTAAATTTCCCGATCCGTCTCATCTTCTGCTTTGGCAGTCTCCCAACACTAATGCTTTGCTCATCTGCACTGCATTATTTTTTGTGTAGTAGCTTGGCTACATCTGTTCTTCTCTTGTTGTGTGTTCTGGACACTGTTGGCTTCATAAGACAAGTCTCTTCTTGGTTTCCTTTCTACAGAGTGTACCTTCTTTTTTTTTCTTTCTGGTTTTCTTTCGTACTTGTGTTTTGTGGTTTGTGTATTCCCCTGTGGATGACTGATTTTGGATATCATGCTGTCCTTTTTGGGGTGTTGCAGCTCTTTTGCTTGTGCCTGGCCATAACCTGTTTTGGAGTTTTTTTAATCTATTTTCAAGGGAGCCAAGTACACCAGTTATGGCATGACAAAACCAGAGATTCTGCACCCACTGTGTTTGTGAAATTATTAGATATTGTCACCCCTGATTGGGCACCCATTACTAAATCGGTTGATCAGGTACTTCTTTAAAGGGATGGGGAACCGAAATTTGTATTTCAGAAAAAACCATGCAGGAGATGTAGGCGGGACACTACAATCCCTACAACACTACTCGTAAGGCGATATCTCGAATGGACGGCCGTATTTTTGGAAAAAGAGGTCGAGATTGAACCAGGCCGACAAGGCGCATGACGTGAAGATACCTAGTTTCCTCCTCTCTTCGCTTCGCTCCCTCAAGGCCGCGAGGCAAACAAGACGCGAGGCCGTTCCCTCTCCTTCTCGGAGAAACATGACGTGAATATTTCTGTCAAATGCGCCTCCTTTTCTTGAAAAATACGGTCATCCGTTCGAGATATCGCTGTATGAGTGATGTTTTGGTGTTTGTAGCATCCCGTTGCACGCTTTTGCCGCTTGTTTTGTGGAATCCAGATTTCGGTTCAGCATCCCTTTAATCTTTATATGTTTATCTACTTTAAAAGAGAAAGCTGGGTAGAACATAATTAGGGCTGGACAGTTTTCAATTTTATATTTCGTCAGGCGAGGATAAATTGTCCCATATTCTTCCTGTAAAGATGGGAAGAATGTGGGTCGTAATTCAGCCTATTTGGATTGTCAAGTAGAGTACTGGCAAACATCCAACGAAAATTGAAAAAAAAAAAAAAACTGCCTGGCATGCCAATTATGGCGGTCATCATATGGTTATGATCACGGTAACATCATATCAAAGAGATTAACCGCCATGTGACTACGTCTCAAAGAGATTAACTGCTCCGATTGTGGACGTAACTTGAGGACTTGATTTCCCTGTCAGTCCTCACGGTGTCACATTTTGTGCCCAATATCAACCTTTTTGCAAACGTTTGGAATTCATGAAAAGCCAGTGGATTGTTTTAACAGCTGTTGGTACAGGCTGAGTTACTGTTATGGTTGAAGGATTCGTTTATTGTTCTTTTCCACTCTGCGCTCAATATTTGTTTCCCTCAAAAATTTCCAAAACAGGCTACACGACGTCTTTCTTTTTAACGCTCGCACTATTGAAGAAGCGGGACATGACAAAAGCCGGTGTACGGATATCCACCCTAGATGTTTGGCACCTTGTCATTTTCTGCCTCTATGCAGTGCGTGTTAAAACACATATAGGTTTGCCAGCCTAAAATATTTGGCAGCTGTACTTCATCTATTCATTAAACCATCCTAGTATATAGAATTGCATGTTAATGCAGAATTCAGCACAGGTGAAATGAGTCACTTCCAGCTGGATAGGAACTGGAAATGAGTTGGTCAGCTGAATTCCAGCTGTCCAGTCTGGATTCCAGTTAGGAGTCCAGCTGGAATCCAGCTGACCGCCTCATTTCCAGTTCCATTATCCAGCTGGAAGTGGACTGATTTTCGTCTGGGAGTTGACACTCGCTTTCAGCGTCCGCCTTCCTGGCACGCATTGCCACATCCTTTCAAGGTGTCTCCTCGTCGTCCTTCCCTACCGCTCCTTTCTCGCAACAACACGGAAAATGCACAGACTGGGACGAGGTGGCATCATCTGGGGCAGCTCGTGACGTGTTGACACGCGACACCATCAACGCACGCAGGTGTTAGCCAGTTAACCGATTCTACTGCCCTCTACCCTCATGCTACCCGTTCTTCGGATGATCGCGACATTCTAGTTAGCTTCCGTCAGAACGCAAGTTTCGCACTAGAAGGTCACATCCTCGTAAGAATTGGCTCTCTTGGGCATTTCCCAAAGGCAGTCTAAACGCGTAGCATTTAGAGCGCTTTTGCTCGAGTTCACTCGAAACCACGGTCTCTCGCACACATTACACACGGCACGGCTTGTCCGCGAACTGGCGCTTGAACTGCTGGTCGGCTGCCGCCTAATAGAGACGGGCTTCGCTTCGCCATTGCCGCCGGTACCCTCGTTTTGCAGTCGCGTCCCTCGCTTCTTCCTCTACGCTCTGCTGCACGCGTCGTCGTCATTGCTCCCGCACTACATTTGGCGATGCGCAGAGGCCACGAGAAAGAGCCTTCGAAGTATGTACAGTGTACTTTGCCGCCACCGAGCGCACGCCAAGGAAAGTTCGCTCTGTGCCGCACGCTCTATCGAGACTACGTTCCAGGCACGGACGAGAGCACAGAGAGCTGGCCCCATAAATGCCGCGCTACGAGAATTGTAGTCGCCGACAAGGTGAGGACGGTAGGGAGGAGCTTGGTCATTTCGCCTCCCGAGCAAGCTTCCTTGGACACAAGCTCCTACCTTCGAGGTGCACGAGACACTTAAGCGTCTCGTGCACCTCCAGAGCGTGTGCTGGGGGCCGGGCGTCGGAAACATGCGCCCTGCCGTCCTCACTCCGTCGGCGACCTTAGGAAACGAGATGCGTCTGCTCGCATTGTCGCGCCTGACACGGCGAGCGTGACGGCCCGGCCTCCCGCGTGCACGCAGCGCTGCTGCAGCAGAACGCGGCGCAGCTCCACCTGCCCCCTCCGTTGCGGCTGAGCGAGGACGCGGAGTCGGCGCCCGAGAACCTGGAGCTCCCGCCGGACGCCGAAGAGAAGCACGCGTCGCTGCGGCACCCCAAGCACAGGGCGGCGCCCCTTCCGCCCCTGGACGGGGCCCCAGGGGCGGCCCTGGGACCGGCCCTCACCCTGCTGGACGCCCCGAGATGCCCCGCCTGGTGACGCTGGCCCCCGCGGCCCCGCCCGCCCGAACGGCCCCCTTCCGGCGCGTCCAACTCGGGGTGAGTGGACTTCCTTCGCCACGGCACTTGGAATGTGCGTCCTTACCGGCGTGTTTACTTGCGCGCAGAAAAGTGGTCCCTCGACTTCTGCCTGACAACGCCGCGGAGGTGTCATGCTCGCGTCCTGTTGCGTCGCCGCAACGGGACTTCGTTGTGGCGAAGTCCCGGTGTGGAAATGCGGACGAGAGTGGGACGCCTCCGGAGATGGTATCACTCCACCCGTGCCTCCCTTACACCGCGGTCACGATGCCGCCTCCGACCGCAATTCCGGCGGCATCGCGGCAGCGGACGTGGCAGACACAGAGTTCTGCCGCAGGTTGCTCTCCGGCTCAATGGTTCACGGAAGCCTCGGCAGCCGGGAGTCGGAAGGCCGCGATGACGATCGCGTTCGCTCGTGCTTTCTGCTGGAACTTTTACGATCGGCCGCCAGGATTGCGACGTCCGACGGCGCGACATTGCTGCTTTTCTGACGTCATTCGTTGCCACTTCGGGATAGGTTTTGACGCACGGGCGGAATGGGACGCTAAAAACTTCGGCCGGAGGCGCGTTCTAAACAGCGTACCTTTGCCGGAGGCATAGAGTTAGGAAACTTCCGGAGGCGACACGATGCCACCAGAGTTGAAGCCAGAATTGTGGAGGGACACGCTTCCAATGATGACCAAAGCCAAGAGA
>JAZHYW010060438.1:0-15566 GCA_037355805.1 Ixodes ricinus | reverse complement strand
TAGCCGGACCCACAGCACCACCGGGATGACCTCCCTGCTTTCCGCTGCCTGAATGCCTGACCTCAACGTCCTTCATTGTCCTTTATAGTAGGTCTCTGTCTGAGGTACAGGTATCAGTGGAGGATGGTTTGTCCGACCATAGCTTGTTTTTTCTCCTGCCTCATGGGCAGCTCGGATGGTTTTGTGGCCCAGAAGCGCAAAATTATTAAAGACTTTTCTAGGGCGAATGAGGAATCTGTTCTAGATTACCTTGAGTTATCCTTAGATACATTTTCTGGGAACGACGTTAATTATTTGTGGAATAAATTTAAATCTATCTGTCATTTTTGCCTTTGAAACTTTATTCCTAATAAAAGTAAATATGTGCGCCGCAAAAACCCCTGGATGACACGCGAAATAATTTATCTAGTACGGAAAGTAAAAAGAAACCGTAGAAGTCGAGTTCACAGTTCCTCCCTCCTCTGCCTAAAGCGAGCACTAGCAGCTAAAATTCGCACAAGTAAACAGTTCTATCATTCCAATACACTTACACGATTCCTTAAGACAGATCCAGCGAAGTTCTGGCGACGCCTCAGCTCAAATCCACAAAAAACTGTCGATTACGTCAAAATTGGGGAAATGTTGGTTCACGACAAACAACAAATAGCTACGGAGTTTAATCTTTTCTTTCAGTCAGTGCTCTCGAAGTCTTACACTAGACATTCCTCCTTTAACGAAGAAACTGAAATAAGCTCAGAGTTCATCACGTTTGAAGGTATCTTTTTCTGTGCTACTTAACCTCAAACCTAAACCGGCAAATGGTCCTGATAATATACCAAATGCATTTCTCCGTCGTTACGCTGAGTGGATTTCTAGATTCCTTGTTGTAATCTTCCAGATGTCATTTTCATGTGGCGTTGTTCCCTCAGATTGGCGAATCGCTCGGGTTGTACCCGTTTTTAAAAAGGAGACCGTACAATGTTAACGAATTATCGCCCAATTGTACTTACCAGCTCTTCGTGTAAACTACTGGAACATATAATTTCTAATTACATCAATGATTTCCTCGATAAACATGAAATAATCTCGCCTTTTCAGCGTGGGTTCCGAAAGGGACTTTCTACTACTACTCAGCTTATTTCAACTATTCATTCTTTTGCTTCTATAGTAGATAGGCCTGGTCAAGTCGACGTCATCTTCCTTGATTTTAGCAAAGCTTTCGACAGAGTTCCTCATTCCGGTCTTATATACAAACTAAATGAGATTGGCCTTCCCAGCACAGTTGTTCAATGGATTTCAGCTTATCTTCAAATGCGAAAACAACTCGTCGATGTAGACGGTCACCATTCTGATCCTCTTCCTGTAATTTCGGGTGTTCCGCAAGGAGTGTCCTTGGCCCTCTTCTTTTTTCAATTTTTATTAATGACCTCACTTTTTGTATAGATAAAAGCGTGAGTATTCGTTTATTTGCGGACGACTGTCTATTGTTCAAGGATATTAACTCTACTAAGGACCAAGTTGTTCTAAACGAAAGTCTTAATGCAGTTTCTAGCTGGTGCGACCGTTGGGAGATGAAGCTTAACCAAGAAAAGTCTTTGTACATGCGCATCACTAACAAAAGTCCTCTCATCAGTATGACTATTTTATTGGTGATAACTACATCTCTCGGATGATGAGCTTTAAATATCTTCGTATAACAATTTCTAGCAACTTATCTTGGTCCTCACACATTGAACACGTTTGTGCAGCTGCCCGTCGAAAACTAGGTATGATAAGGCACAAGCTTAAGCACGTGCCTTCTCATGTGAAACTTTTAGCCTATAACACATTGATAAGAACGAAGTTAGAATACGCCTGTACAGTCTGGGATCCATTCACAAAAAAAGATATCATGATACTGGAAGATGTTCAAAAGCAAGCAGTTCGATTTATATTTAATCGCTACCACCCGCATGACTCACCTGCTGCCTTAATTCAAAGTAACAACATCATCTCTCTTGAATCACGAAGGAAGCTAGCTAGACTAAAATTTCTTTATCAACTCTGGTTTAAAAACTCCGGCTTGAATCGTCGTCCTTTCTTCACCCATCCTCGACGAGGCGCACAAGGCATGACCATCCGCATAAAATAACTCCAGTATTCGCTCGAACAAATGCATTTAAATACTCCTTCTTTCCCAGAACCATAACAGAATGGAACAACCTACCTCATCACATATTTATATCTGACAATGTTTTAGAGTCGATTGAGCGTTTGTTTGATGTGTAACTCTTTGCATTGTGTTTTATTTTCCTGTTTCCCCATTACCGCCACCCCTCCCAACTTTGTTTTGAGCTATTACATTTTTTTCTACGCATTTGTTTTTGTGCTTTATTACAATTTTTGCATAATTTTCCCCTGTTCCCCTCTCCCATTTTACGGATTACCTGGTGTTGCGCGTTTTGACTCCACTTTTATAACCCCCAATCCTGCTTGGGCCGCAATTGGCCTGCAGTATTCCTAAATAAAATAAAATAAACTAGCACGCACGGCTTCGAAACGCTGCCTTTCACTCTCTACCACGTCGCTTTGCCCACGGCATACGCCAACAACACCTCTCCGGAGCCGCAGTTGCTACTGCAACGGAATAGTTCCGTCCACCGCAGTCTGCAGCAGTCTAAAAAATAGGGTATCACCTTACACTAGTTTGTCCACTATAATCCCCCCTCCCGAAATTTCAGTTTGACGTACAGCGCACTATAGTCGAACAGACGGCCCACAATTTTACGAAGGGCTTGATAACGGCGCGATATCACTTATTACATAGCTAAACTATGTATCAAAGTCTACAAAAAAAAACAAAAAAAAACAAAAACACTAAGGTTTTTGCACTATAGTGACAAGAAAACCCCACTTACTTTTTTTTTGTAGTCAGTAACATGTACTCTAGCTCTTTTCATAAGTTGTACCACTCGGCCATCAAGCCGCAGTGTCTTTGACCCGTCAGTTGTAGCAAAGTTGTCACCCGAAGGCGAGACAATTTGTGTTACCTAGCAAAACATAACTGCCGCCCAAGACGCCAATCCTCGCACCTGTGAAAATTTACCCAAGAGGTGTAGGACTTGGTGGAATGAAGACTGTGCTATCTCTAGAAAAAAACAGCATAAAGCATGGGATACTTTTCGGAGGTACGCTACTTATTCAAATAGGTTCGAATTTAAAAGACTAAAAGCAAAGGTCCGGTGGACTAAAAAAGAAAGCGGGAGTTCTGGACCATCTACATTTGCTCGCTAAATAGTTTCGCCTCATAAAAGAAGTTTGTCATAGGTACGAACAAATCAAAGGCGATTACCCTTGTTTTTTAATTCCTCTTTTTAGCACCCCTGCTAATTCGCTGAAAGATGTTGCTAGTGTGCTTGGAGAGCACTTGAATAATGTTTCCAGCTCTCAAAATTACCGGGTGGAATTTAAACGGTTTAAGGCAAGTTCATAGTGTCTACCGTCCGGATGTGGCTCAGAAGCATGCAATACTTCTTTCAGAATGCAAGAACTAGAGGGGGCTCTTGGCTCCAAGAAGCGGTCTGCTCCGGGTCTTGATGGAATACACTACGAAATGCTCCGTCAATTGTCTTGGAAATCACTGAACGCACTACTAGGTTTTTTTTACCTATTTTCGGGAAGCTGCTTGTTTTTCTCCAATCTTGAAACAGTCACATGTGATCCCTTTGTTGAAAGCTGGGAAGAAGCCTTTGGACCTACGTAGTTATTGTCCAATCGTATTGACGAGTTGCCTTGGCAAAACATTGGAACGCCTCATTAATAGGAGGTTGATATATATATATATATTATATACATATATTTAAATATATATAAAATATATATAACCAGTGTGGCTTTCGAGAAGGGCTGTGTATTTGGGACCACATAATCCGTTTGGAGACATAAATACGTGAAGCTTTCTTAAATAGGCTACATTGGATTTCTCTTTTCTTCGACCTCAAAAAGCATATGATATGACATTCGGTTTGGTATCCTCCATGATCTGTATGCTTGTGGTGTGCGCGGTCGCATGTTGGTTTGCATAAGCAGATACATTTACAGGGCGCTCCTTTCAAGATCGACTTGGCAGCACAGTATCCGGCCAGTACTTTGACAAAGGTGATTCCACCCTTGGTTTCATGATCCCTCTTTAGGGATGATATTCACATTTCAGTGTCTTCTTCTAATTTGTCTAGCTGTGGGCGGCGACTGCAGCTTACAATAAACAAATTTGGTAAGTGGGCTGACGAAAATTAGTAAGTTTTAGATTGAGAAGACTCTGTGCGCCATTTTATTTGCGTCGAGTGTTGTTTTTAGATCCAGAACTGACGTTAGACAGGATTCCTATTAGTGTTAAAACAGAGCATAAGTGTTTGGAAATAACATTTGTTAGGAAGCTAAACCGTTTTTCATATCTGAAGGGCCTGAAAAAGTAGTGTTTTAAATTTGCCACTATTCTAAAAGTATGAACGCACAAGTCAGGGGTCCGAACGAATATTTCTGCGACGCCAATACTACTCCATTATCCGATGACGTCTGGACTATGGTGCTATAGTGTACGACTCCGCGATGCCTTCTGCACACGATATGTTGTACCCTGTACATCACCTCGGTTTAAGGCTTGCTACAGGTGCCTTCCGCACAACGCCCATTCCTACCTTGCACGCTGAATCTAATCAGATGTCACTAAGGTACATACGGGGTTACCTTGTCGTGACTTATGGTTCCAGACTTTTGCCAGATAAAAATCACCCACTAAATTGCAAATAGCGCTGAGACAAGGGCAGACGAAGAGTGGACAGGACAGGTGCTAACTCACAACTGGCGGTTTTATATACAACGAGAAAGATGAAGGTGAAGGAAGCGGCTGGGATTGAAAAAAGGAGACAAAATAATTAAATTTCTAGCTGGGGCGTTCTAAGAAAAAGCTTGTTAGACGAATAAGACTAAATGGTGTACTATGTTTTAGTCTTATTAGTCTAACAAGCTATTTTCTTGGAACGTCCCGGCTAGAACTAGACTTATTTCTTCTCTTTTTTCAACACCAGCGACTTCCTTCACCTTCTTTCTCGTTGTATGTAAAACCGCCAGTTGTGAGTTAGCGCCTGTCCTGTCCACTTCTACGTCTGTCCTTGTCTTAGCGCTATTTGTAATTTAGTATGTATAACCAACTAGCCCACCAGAATATTTTGATACAAATCGCCCAACCTATGGAGCTTTGCAACATGTGTCTCAGTTTGCGCGTCTTTGTAAGCATAAGGCAAGGGTGGTACCACCTTGAACCTTCGAGCCTTCGCCTTGAGGGCATTTGTACATCTTTTGACCTCACCCGTGACGAGACCAACCTCCCGCAGAAAGGTGGATATGAAGCTAAGTGGATTATGCTGCCCGTTTTCTGTGATTGGTATTTTACTAAATTTAGCAAACGTAGTACCTCCCAGTGGTGATTCAGCAAGAATTCTTTGAGGTGCAGAATAAATATGGTGACTGCTTTCAATTTTATACCGATGGTGTCAAGTCATTGCAGTTTGTAGGATCAGCAGTTTAGTCTGAATGAATCAGTGAGGTTCAACGTCTCAAGGAATTTGCAAGTACTTACACGACAGAGCTCGATACGTTGTATCAAGCTCTGCCTTGGAGTATATTGTAACCGGCAAGACAATTAAATTTATTTCATCCGTGGATTCTCAAAGTGTGCGTACCACACTTTGCTCAGTAAAAAGTAGTAAAAATGAACTTGCACAACTTGTCTGATCTAAGGTAAAATTTGGGCTGCGGCTTGGCCGAGACATACAATTTTGCTGGGTGCCTAGGCATGCGGGGATTCGAGGTAATGAAAGAGCAGTTGAACTGGCCACTACCTCTAAGCACGTATTGTCAATTACCTCGCCGATAGCATTTCAATACATAAAGCCCTTAGCGATATCATCAGTTTTTCTACTATGGCAATGAGAGTGGAGTCTGGAATGCGAAAATAAACTTCATGTGATTATGCACTCTCTTAAGAGATGGGAGGGGGCATCCCAAAGAATTCGCCACAAATGAAGTTATTCTGTGCCTTCTTATAAGTGGACACTTCCTCCCGTACCCGCAAGCATCTGCTCAGGGGGAAGCCACGCCCGTGTGTCACGACTGTGGAGAGCGTTTAACTATTTTACACATTTTGTGGCTGTGCTCACGGCTTGAGGAAAAAAGATGTACATATATCCCCGAGTTTTTTTTTTTTTGTTATTTTTTTCACACCAGATTTTATTTTTACACAGCGCTGCTAGTTGGTGAGAACCCTATAGCACCGGCTGGTAGTTTCATATATTATTTAAGAAAAACCGGCTTCCTACTGGAGTTGTTATTTTAAATCTACCACATTTAACCTTGTCACATAAACCTTTTTAAAGATAATTTGCATCAATAAGTTCCGAGTATGTTCCTTCCAAGTAAACATGCTTCACGCATTATCACCGCAGTAACTTTGATCCATAAAGCTCTTAATCAACAACCACATGACCAATGAAAATAAATACGGATTGGACAGCTCAAGCAATTGCAATTCAACGAAGAAAAAATGCAATGAAAAACTGAATATGAATTAAGCGAAGGACGGTCGTATTACAAAGAGGTTAAAAACTCAATATAAAGCTTGATGCAATAGCTTTGTTCCTACTATAATAAACAATGAATTTCTAACAAGTACTATGTCATCCGTGTTTCTACCCTGCCGTCGCACTATTGATTGTATTCAATACGCATACCGATTACGTCACTAATTTTTTGTTACATGATTTTATTAAGTTGCAGGAAGCATCTCATGAGGAAAGACTATAACGAACCTTTAAGCCAGTAAGGGCGGCTCTACCGTGTACCTATAATCGAGTAAGGGCCTCTCTACACAAAGAAACCCGCTAGAGGTTTTCTTTGTTATAGACTATATTTAAGGCGAATACATCTTCCCTGATCTCCGCGAGGAAAGCCGAAGCGCAGAGTCAGTCGCCTAAAAAATCGTTCTAAAAAAATTTAAAAAAGGAGGCAAAGCAGGTTTGCGCATCGGCTGATAAATTAGTCCTAACTGACCGGAGCTCCGGCGAGAGATTTTTTGTTTTTGACGTCTTGAGCCCATAATTTCCTCGCTTTTCTTTCCGGCGTTGTGAAGGACGAGATAACGCTCTTTATATATATTTGTACCCTTCTTTTGTTTCTCATATTCAATTCTCAGATGATTTTAAAGAGAGAAAACATGTATAGCGGGGATACAATGTTTCTTTTATTATTTCATTTTTTGTTTCGAACTAACACACTTTCCAAAGATAACAAAGTCAATTTCGGTTGCCGCGTTGCTTCCTTTTAATGCGTTTGTGCAAGAGAGGTTCTCTTACTCAAGATAAAACTCTGTCATCACTTATGATAGAAAATAACCACACTTTTACGTAATTAAGATAATTATTTTTGAACTAGTTTACTGATCGCACTAATAAAAATGACCGCATCTCCACGTGGTGAATGATGTTGATTGGGGCGAAGCTCAGGTGGTGCTGGTGATACTGATTTCGGTCACTGGTATTGCTGCTTGCTGTCGGCGTTGACGCTTTGCCGCCGCTTCCCGAGCTCTCAACTCCGGGTCCGCTTGACGTTTTTGACGCTGTGCAGCAGCTTCTCGCGCCCTGGTCTCCGGAGCAGCTTGCTGTCTACGTAGACGCTGAGGCGCTGCATGCCGAGCTTTTCGGTCCTTTTCATTCATGGCAGTAGGAAAATGTGTGGTTTTCTTCTTTTTCTTTTTTAAGCAGACAGATGGGATGGCATCTCAGAACCCCCTACTCTTTTTTTTTTTCTTCTTTTTCTTTTTCATATTTTTTTTTCATCTTTTTTTCCAATGTTTTTTTTTTGCCCTACACGAGCACGTGAGAATGTGCTCACGTGCTCGTGAGCACGAGATCTCACGAGCAAAAGCACGAGCACCCGACGCCGGCCTACGGCGGACGGACATACGGACATGGCTAGCCCCTAAGGAGCTTGGCCCCTAAAAGCAAGTATAGTATGACGATCGTCTACAATATATTACTATAATCAGTATCAATTATAAGCGTACGATGCAAACGAGTATGACAACATTTGAGGAGTGAAGAAGACACAATAGGTCAGAAATACTCCTCCTCCTTAGTCATTGGACCGCTTCTTTCCCACAAAAGCTTATGAGCAGCCACAATTTCAACAATACCGAGTACAATACAGGACCGGTGCCCTTTTTGACCTTACCAGAAGGGGTGCGTACGTAATGGACCTCACTATTGGTGACGTGCGCGACCAAAACCGTCGCTGTGGCCGGCTTTCCACGATTGGCCGAATGCTGACTAGGACGTTAGAAAAGGATTTATCATCGACGGAAATAAGATGAATGAAAGAACTTTAATTTTGACGGTTTTGGCAGTGTTCCTTTGAGAGCGCAATGATTTCAAGCTTCCACCATGCTATTTACAAACACCATCGAACTTGTTGTTCGTGAGGTAATGACGTCACAAGGGGGAACCATAGGAGGGCGCCACCAAAACATCTCGCCGCTAATAGTGAGGTTCTTGGTGAAGCAGTTGCTGCTCAGATTTTTGAACCCCCTGATTAAGCCACCCATAGATCGTGGTGACATGTTGCGTCACTGACAGGGCTTCTTGTCGTGTTTCTGTTTCCGGTCTCTGCTATCAGTGCTCCTGATAAGAGGCGCAGCGAGCTGCCACGCCGAGTAGAAGCTTTTCGTTAGTCGAAAAATAAAGATCGCTCCCGACGGACGAAAACTTGTCTTCTTCCGGGCACCCGCATGCATACAACAACTGGCGACGAGTGACTGGGCACTTTTCTTCTGCTCCTGCAAGCAAGTCTCGCCGATGGAATCACCATGGCTCGTATCGGGCAAGTGGAAGCTTTTGATGAATCTTTAAGTGATTGGCCATCATACGAAGAAATGCTTTTGTCGTATTTTGCCGTGAACAAGATAGCAGAAGCCGACAGAGTGCATGCGTTTCTTAGTGTCATTGGACCGAAAACATATGGCTTGCTAAAGGCACTAACGGCCCCGCAAGTTCGGTCACTAAAGACTTTTGAGGATCTAACAGCTGCTTTGAGGGAGCATCTCACCCCACGCGTGTGAATCATTGGGGAACGTGCCAAATTTCACCGCCATTCGCAGCACGAAAATGAATCCATTTCGGATTTTGTGGCGGAGCTTCGAAGACTATCACAGTCCTGCGAGTTCGGCAATTTCCTGGACGAGTCCCTGAGCGACCATTTTGTCTGTGGTCTGTCCCGCACCGACATTCAACGATACTTGTTCGCGGAAGACAAGACGCTTACTTTTCAAAAAGCGGTCGAGCGAGCGCTAGCCCTAGAAGCGGCTACTCGGAACACCCAGGACGCGCATGCGCCGGATGCGAATCAAGTGAGCAACCGTTCGAGCGGTGACGTTCACAAAGTGCGAGCAGACGCCACGCCGCAAGCGCAATCTACAGCCGAAGTTATCGCTGCGGTTCGCCAAAGCATTTCGCCAACTCATGCCCGCACGTTGCCGCTGCGTGTGTTAGCTGCGGGAAAGAGACCACCTGCAGCGAGTCTGTCGCAGTAAGGAAAAGAAAAAGCAAGGTCGCGGGAAGAAAACGGAGATGCACGCGCTGACGCAAGACGCGGGCGGCAGTTTGCTTAGCATACATTCGACGGCACGGCCGCCAATACTGGCCGACGTTTCTGTAGATGGGGTGCCGCTACGCATGGAACTCGACACTTCTCGTTAATGTAAGCGGCCTCGGCTATGTATGCTCAATCAACCATTCAAAAGTTTTTATGAGCAGCAATCCGCAAAATAGTAAAAAAATTCTAGCTATCTTTCGTCTTTCGTGAAATGTCTTCCGTCGCAGTTGTGAACTGTATAACCAATCACGGAGAGAGTGCAACACCCGGCGGTGGGGTCCGGCCCGAGTGCCGACATCGACGGTCCAGCGAGACAACGTGAAAGAGAGCGAAAAAATAGCAGAAAAAAGCAGAAGAAACATCAGGCGAGCTGCTCGTCATGCCGCGGCGAGTTGATGTTGCTCATAAATTTTTATACATTGTGTACGCGCCACTTCCGGCCACCATGACAAGAAGAGAGAAATACTTCCGGTTCTCCTATGTTTTTTTTTTGTTTGGGTGGGTGTGCGATGACTCTTGGTTCCCTAGCGGAGAATTGCGTTTGCGCTACGCTCTAGGAATGCTCATGGGACGATTTTAAGTCGCGAGTGCATAGCGGCACGAACAAAATATAACAAATGAAGTTTTTTCGATCATCTCGAAGTGAGACCGCCACCCACGCCGCCGACACTGTGTGATGACAGGATGACGGCGTTGGCAGACGTTGTCCCCTTACTTCGATCTGCTGCCGATAGATGGCGCAACGCGACAAACGCGAGCAGGGTGCCTACATGTCTGTCTGTCTCAGGGTAAAGGCATTCATTGTCGCCCTGAAGGTTCAGCGCGTGACGCTCGCGCACACTCAGTGCGTGACTTGGGCGGCAAAATGGGGTCTATGCATTAGCCAAAGCTACGCACTTGAGCTGAGTGACATCGGATTGCGCGCCCTTCAAAATGCAAAAAAAGAAAAAATGGATGGGCGGAAAAATGGCTGAGATGTCACCACTCAAGCAAAAGTGCGCGTGTGTATGAAGTCACTCTAAACGCGATAATGCGGCGCCGGAGCCTCGATTGACCATCCTTGTGTAGCGATGGGTCTTACGGCACGAACAAATGCGATGTTAGCGATGCTCTGAGAAAAACAAAATTTGAATACCAAAGCAAGTAATTAAAAAAAATTGTGCATTACAGAGACTCGCGTTGCACTAAAGACAGCGTAATAAAAGCTTTCGGAAAACTGTCTGCTAAACCAAGACCGGCTTGGCGATCCCTGCGGGGAAGCTCGGCGAGTATACTGCGCCAGAGGGAGGTATGTGCCCATCGCCGATGCCTTGTGCACAAAGTACGTAAACGCGTCTAGGGATTATGATAATAATCCCTGGAGAGGGGGGGGGACAACGGGGACAAAGGACAAACACAAGACTGGTGCGCGACGGAAACAAATATCGTCGCAGTTGTGAACTATACAGTTCACAACTGCGACAGATTTGTAGGTTTTAAGTCGTTCTCAGGAATATGAATCAAACAAGTCGAATAGGTATACGTTGTGTCCTGAATATCTGACTCAGAGAGCAACATACCTCCATGAAAGGGACTGAATACTCGGATTTAGCGATGCGCCGCCGAGATTGCGCGTGCGAACCGCGGTTCTTCAACACCACCGTATTGCTTGGACACCAAGACCAAACGTGTAGAGAAATGAATGAAACCTACTACATAAAAAAAGAAACCCTGGTGCGTGAGCTAACCTTCACTGACTATAACGAACACAGATATTCATTTTCTGGATCTCGGTTAGTACGTTTATTGGAAAACGAAGACGAAAGAAGTGCAAAATACACGGTGTGCCCTGTGCCTGCGCTAACGCAGTGCCATCTACACATTCCAATAAAGAATATGTTATTAGTCAGCGCTTGTCCTGTGTAGTCCGTTCTTTTTGTCCTTGTTCCTTTCGCGCTGTTCCTCACGATGAACTCATTCCAACTTGCCCATATGTCCATTCAGACAAAATTATAAATCTCTTTTTCCTTGTTCCGCGCGAGCCAGAAAGTTCCTTGTTCATTCTGGTTAGATTTTTATTGAAATATTCTCTTTGTTAGTTATAAGATTGACGAAGAGTGGCCGACCCTTTTACAAGCTTTCATTTATTGTTCTTTGACAGTTACCGAGGTCAGCTGGATCAATATTTGGGGGGGGGGGGCGCATCGAGCCTTGGGCGCAAGTGATCGCATGATACCACTTGGGAAGGGTTAAAGGTTACGATGTGTTCTTGCTGAGCAATGTGGTTTACAGTTTTGTTCAGATCTCAATCACTTGCGCAAGGATTGCCGTGAATTTCTATGTTGAATCTACGACGGCACTGTTCAGTTGAGTTTGTTTGTTGTTGATCGATCACTCCGGATTGGTTGGACACTGCGTCCTGCAGCACTAGGACTTATAATCGAAGTAAGTATACTTCCCTATCATTTTCGGTAACAAGTTGCATGACTGACTCACACTTCTTGACCAATTCTTAGAGGTTTTTGATTGTCTCCGTCATTGCAACCACCAATGGTCCCAGAGACAGGAGGCCATTTACCTTAGCTGAGGTCCTAAGCTGGACGCTTGGCGAAAGCGACAGCGAGAAATCTGGCGGCCGCGACTGGCCAACGCCACACTTGACCTTGGCGCCGGCCAATCATAGCCGCCGAACTTCTCGCCGACTTTTCCGCCAAGTGTCCAGATTAGGGCCCCTGGAAAGTAACACAATCGGTCGACGTTCACCGTAACCCGCTCGACCGCTGATATAGTTTCGATATCACTGCCGACGGTTATCCTGGTTTTGTGGTTCCTACATGCTCGAAAGTTCAATTTTTCGCGTTTTCTGGACCCCATTGACTTGAACGTTCTGTAACATATACCGGAACACACGTCAAGATGATAAACATGATTACAGGAAGCACACTTGGTCAAGCACCCGTCACTCGGGACAGGTGTAAAACACACAATAGATTCAGTCGTCTTGGAGTAAGGCATGGCTATTTCAAAGACAGAACTGCGGCACGCGTAAAAAACAAATAAGCATAAAAGCTCAATTTCACATACACCCAGCAAAAGCTAGGAAGACATGAATGTAAAAACAGGCTCCCACCTATTGAAGACGGCGAAACTAGTAATTTCCAGTGAAGCCTGACCGCCGACAGTGCCGACGGTGGCTTAGGGTGCCTTTTTGAACCATAGAATTCGGTTGCAGTGGATGACAATCCACCTCGTGTCCTTGGAACTAGTCAACGTGGTTTCGGCAGGTCTCAACTAGCGCAGCCGGACGTGAAGTTGTAGCGCTCGGTACCAAGCTGAGAAAACAACATACCATGAGATGTGTGGGCGTAGTGAGTGTACGATTCCCACCGTGAAAACAGTGTGTCCGATGATCATAAAGTCAGAAGGAGTAGGCGATTGATGACTTCCTTCACTTGGCGCAACAACGGAGTCGGCGTGGAGCGATGGTGTGGAGCGATGTTGAACACCCCGATGCCAGGCACGCAAGTGGCCTCAGTGGTATATACTGGGACACGCCGGCCGTCGGGAACGTGGCAGCGATCGTGCAGGTGATTCCGCAATTGCACCAGACGATTTGCCCGCCTTATGTAGATGGCAGGACGTTGATCGACAGCCCTACCGTCTCGTCCAGATTGTAGGACCTCGCCAGAGGCTTCAAGTCGACGAAATAATTAAAATAAAAGCTAATATTTGGCAGCGGTGAAAAGAAACCGCGGAGACTGAACACTTCTTATTATTTTTATTATTATAATAATTATTATTAATAATATTAATATTTATATTTATAAGATTATTAATAATAGTTAATGATAATAATTTTTATTATCACAACAACCTACAAAACAAGTAACAGGTTCGTCTTAAGTTCGTCTAAGCCTATGTAGGCTTGTACGACTCAACCCGGCGAGTCGGACAAGCAAAAAATTAACTAAATACATTTAGCACAACAAAGCAAAAAACGAAGCAAATAAAAGAAATCAGATGATTCGGGTAATCTGCATCAGAGCCAACTAAACACAAGCTAAATAACAACAAAAATACGAACAATCCCAGGATCACGTATCACATATCACGTATCTGAAACATACACACGAATTAATTTATTTTTAATTTAGCATTTTTTGTGACATTAAATAGTTCCTCATGCAGAGGATTAAAAGTATTTGTGACATAAAAGTGACATATTCTTTTTCCGTATCCTGTGACACATTTCGCAGCATCAAACCGAGGAATTACACGGAGCAGGCGGGTAGGTTTATAGGCATGTTTAAAGTTGTCATTGGAAAAGACACGATAGCACTATAGTTTCGGTAAATAAATTATGCCAAGACGGCACACCCAAATCTCTTAAAAATCTTCACTAGATGAGAACGGAGAATAATATGCAAGGCTACGGAAGATTCCTTTCAAAATATTATCTACCATATTCCCCTAAGAAGCTGTGCAATGGGCATGAATCTTTACACCTTAACGCAGAACGCTCTAGATATGAGCATGGACGATCATTGTTTTAACACCGAAGGGCACGAACACATACATGCTAAACATCATAGAGACCACTTCCCGTAAGAGGCTACATACATACGTCATGTGCTTATTCCAAGACATGTCATAATCAAAACTACGGCAAATATATTTAATCATGTCCGCCAAGGGCATTGACGTACAGCAACAAAGATAGCAAATAGAACTGTGCAAAAGAAACAAATGGGGCACTTGAAAATTTTGTTTTATGTGGATTTTTGAACCAAATAAGCTAAGTTTTCGACGGGTTAACTTTTATACGATTCAAAGAGTACCAGTATATTAAATGAATAGCATTAGTCTGTAAAGCGTTCACCACCTCAAGAAAGTTTATATGTCGTGAACTGAACAGAGTATCGTCAGCGTATTGAAAAACACAAATCCCGAAACAACACATTAGTGTCATTACCATAAATATCGAAAAGCATAGGAGGTAGCACCGATCCTTGAGGAACACCAACTAAAAGAAACTGAACCATATATGAATCGTGAAAACCAAACTTTTACGGCTTCTTTAGTAATATTTCGTAGTTTACCGTATCGAAAGCTTTGCTGGTATTTAAAAACACCGCTCAGGAAAACGCATTACCATCAAACCCGAGCACAGCTCCTCTGCCACAGCATCTAGAAGTAATTGCGTGCTACCTCCGGAAACAAAACCATACTAACTAGCAACTGCGAACACTTATCTACAAAAGTATTCCATAAGATAGTAAATGTGTTTTTCAAAATCGTGACCAAGCACCAAAAGAATCTAGATCGGCTGATAATTTTCTATGATTGTAGAATCATCGCCATTATACATTTGCCTTTCTATTGCCGTCTTTAACTGTTCAGTAATCACACCCAACTCAAAAAAGCTGTTCATCGTGAAAATAAGAACATCTTTAATGTACCCAAAATTTCGTTCAAGACACCCAACCGTTATAGATACGAAACTATGCGGCCTGGAATGTTTATTACTGAACAGAAAGGAACTTAGAATTTGACACTCCTATGTCACCAACAAGTATATAGCTATGCCGGGGGTATGCGCCAGGCTGTGATCCCTGTGGGGACCCACACAGCATAGAGCATAGTTTGGGGCTCTGTTCAGGGGTCGAAAGAGAACGTCAAACTAATTTTTCTGAATCCTTTTGGTATTACACCTCACTTCACTCTGATCTTAAGGGAATTCACAAGAGGGAAAAATCCCTGGGATTTCTCCACGGCACGCGCATCCCGCGACGAAAACGCCAGGCTTTGCGATGTGCAAAAGCCTCGCGTTTTCGTCTCGTTATGCGCTCGCGCCGGGCAGACATCCCCGGGATTTCTCCCTCGTGTGAATACCCCTTCCATCCATCTGGCGTCTATTACAGGAACCG
>JAZHYW010060437.1:0-47805 GCA_037355805.1 Ixodes ricinus | reverse complement strand
GATTAAGGATAGCTACTGCTTACATTGCATGATGTGTATTTACAATAAGCAAATCAATAAGATTTCGTTGATGCTGGTTCTAAAAACCAAATTCGATTTTTTAGAAATTAAAATTTTATGGATAAAAAAGTCAAAGCCTCGGACCTGAGTAATGAGAGAAGTAACCGACAGAAATACAGTTCTCCGAGTGCTAACGCCTCCAAACTTTGATAATCCAGCCATTTATATACAGTGGGAGTTAATATTAAGAAAAATGAATGACGGAAAACTGTCACCACCACGCGTACTGCGGCCGCATGGCTAAAAAAAAAAAAGAATGGCGTTTATTTATTTATAAGCTGTAACCCGTGGAAACCTCAAAAATAGAGCAGACTGCAGTCGCGAAGTCGCTGGGAAACGAGAAGAAAAGCGAACTCCTTTATTTATTTATTTTTCTACCCGTCTGTGACGAGAGAAGACATGTTTTATGCAGTGCGGGCGGCTCCTGTTACGCATCGTGGGACGCGTTTTCCCTTTGCACCGAGAAAAAGGGACGTGCTACAGGTGAAGTACCGGATATTGTATCCAAGCATCGATCGCCGCGGCGTCTTAGAGAGCTACTCTTTGGCGACCGTTTCCGGCTTGAGCGGCGTCACCGTCGGCGTAACCGCGCGCGTTGCATTATGGGAATAATGGAAGCGGGCATAACCGCGCTTTGCATTATGAGAAAACTTTTTTCCACTGAGTTTAGCGGTAAAATTTTCGCAAAGTTTCACCGCTATATTTAGCGTGACATTTTCCCCGCTAAGTTTAGCGGAAAATATTCCCTGCCATATTTAGCGAAAAAGTTTTTCCCGCTTCATCTGGCGAATAAATTTCCCCCCTAAATCCAGAAGAAAAAGTTAGCCGCTAAGTCTAGCGAAAAAGGTCCCCCAAGAGTAGCGATTAATTTCCACACAAAATTTAGCGGGAAAAATTCCCCGCTATATTTAGAGGGAAATTTTGCAAAAATTTCCCGCTAAATGGGAAAGGAGCAGAAGAGGAGGAGGGAGGGGAAGGAGGGGCATACCCATTCCTCCGTACCCCCCCTCCCCCCCCCCACCCGCTTCTCCTCAGGAGCTGCGCTCTAACTCAGCATTACAGAGTTTTGCAAACGTCATTCATTTTTTCTTTTTAGTTTATTACGTCTATCCTCGAATTACGTTTTGAGGATCGAATTATTTGTAACAACACACTTTCATGTTAAAAAAAAAAAGCGGAAGGGATTTTTTAAAATATTTTTAGAAGTAAAACATTGTCTTTAAAACATTATGTTCGTTTCATCCGTGAAATAAATCTGAGCAGTATTTCATATTTAAAGATTGGAAATACAATGCCACTGAGACGATCTTGTTAATTTGCGTATCCTGGCTGTCCATTTCGCGGGACTATTTGCCCGCGCTTTCTTGCTTAGTTTCTAGTGGAGCCGTTATAGCTTCAGGTTGTATTGAATGATATAAATGTGATCTGTCCTAGTCAGATTTTGAAGTAGATACTCCAATTGAGGTTTAAGGCGACCTTTTATTTAGCTTAAATTTATTTTTGTTCCTCCCTATGCACAATATATTTTGGCAATCCGCGGATTGCTTCTACAGATCTGCTTTCATATCAGACGAAACACTCGACGTAGGGTTCACTACGAGTGACATCGAAATTTAAGGTCTCCTTAGTGTAGGTCAAACAGACGTTTTGTTTTCCATTTTCTTAAAAAAACAAGCGGTTTATTTCAACGATACCCGCTCGTCGCCGAGACGGGGTACGTACCTTCCGAATCTCGTTCATCTCGAGTCTACTTCCTTTTCTTCTACGTGTCCACACGCAGCCTATCTAGGTGACGTCACACACCGATTATACTTCATCGCGTGGACTCGGTTGCGGCGTGCGTTCGCGGTTCTCGCGCACACGTGCCGACGGTGGCTTCGTCATTGACAACATTAGTAAGAATGTATGCAACTAAAAATAAAACTTTCTTACTTCTCCCCACAGTAACCGTGTAGTTGGATAAATTTTCTGTAACGTCAGGGACAGTCATTGCATGGTATACATAGAAAGACTTATTCGGGGGTCAGTCGGGGCCACTTAGAATGAGATGTATTGCTTCCGGGAAGACGTAGAACGTTAAAACTACTAGGCCACAGAGAGTCCCCTTCATAGTTCGAACTAGGAGGGCCTGGGGTCTGCGAACTAATACTTGTAAACAACCAGCTCAAATTTATTTCCTTTAAGGAAAGTGTTGAATACCTGCCACCCGAAACGTGGGAGGAGTGGAGGTCTTTTTTGTAATCGTTTTTTTTTTAATGCGGGGAAAAAATAATATTCTATAATAGCTCTGTAGCATGAAGCACTCACGCTGTTTCCTTCTCGACGCTATGAACGAAAATTGCATCTGCACTGTTCCATAGCATGCCCACCAACGTCTTTCTACTGGCGGTATCGCGAAAAAATTTTCGGTGACGAGGGTTCACAGTCCTTCCGTTGTTGCTGCTGGCGTTTGGATCCAGGCTTGATAAATGGCATTCATGCCTCATTCATTCTGAAATACTTAGAAAATAAAATCACAATGTTTGTCTGTGTCATACGACACAATTGACTCATATCACGCAGGTATAGGAAGCTATGAAAATTACAAGCTGCTTCATGAAGGCTACAATCAAACTTTTGAGCATCGAAAGCATTGGTTAGACCACGCGACACTTGTGATGATTGACATTGATGATGTTGCCGTGCCTTGCATTTTTTCGTAATGTAATCCTGCATTCATTAAGATAATTTCCATGCATTCTAACCATTGACATCTCAGCGAAAAACATTCCGATGGGTAACAACTTGAATAAACCTCTTCAGGTAGAAAAGTATACCGAACACCGCAAGCAGACGTCTATCCTCTGGATCAGCTAATATAAGCGTATGCGAATAACGCTATGACTCGGCGGCACAAGTCGACGACCAATTTAAGAATTTAGTAGTATATATCTATTCATCGCAAGGGCTCTGTGTAGACATGCAGCACATACAAAAAGAAAAAGAAAGAAAGAAGAAGAAAACAACTATAACTGTTTTCAACCTCAAGAACCGTAGGAAAAAAGTCCGGCTTCTCGCGGATGATTACTAATTTCCACCTTTAGGTGGCGATTTAAGATATATTTATTAGCATTTTGGAGTGGATACACGTTATTTTATCAAGGAGTACACGTTTCAAACGCCAAAAGCATCGCCTGTGCCTCCGACAACCAAATCTGACGAGAACTATTTCGCGCGGCGTATGAACAATGCGCAAAACTTACTGTTTTCTTGAGGTGAAAACGGGTATAGTGACTCCTTTTTTGTAGATTTGCAAATAGCCATTCGCTTTATGATGTACAAATCAGCACAGAGCGGAGCCAAAGAGGACCTCTGCCGATGCTTATTGTGCATTTTCCGGGTCGGATGTGCTTGGGCCAGATTACCCTTGCGTAATTCACTATTCTCCTGAAAAAAGTGGCCTCCCCATGATCGCATATGTTCGTAACAGCGCAGCTTTCGGCATGGAATCGAGCACTCTTGGTGTCAGAGACGTTTGGTTTGAATACACGTAAGGCTATTCATGCTGGTGCCCAACATAAAACTCAGCTTAATCAATGCCATGTGCAGATACTGCATTAGCTTAGCTACTGAGCAACGACCAAGAGAGCCTCTAACTGATAACTTTGAACTAGGTCGATGAAAACAATGCGGACAAAAAAGTTTTTTTTTTTAATTAGCCTTATTGGGCAAGGAGTAAAGTCATATATACGTAATTTAACAGTTCTGAAAGAGCTCTGCTATCATCCATCTGTTGTGGACTTTTTATTTTATTGTGTTAAATACCATAGTTATTTTGTAGAGATCGTCAAGCCAAGTCCTCAAATATTATTTTATTAATGTTTAAAAAGCAGAAACTTGATCCTATTCAGCTTATCCGTATTCAATAAGTCATTTGTTCAATTAGGAAATGGGGTCACTTGTTCGGACTAATTTCCTTGGTTGTTTGTATGTATAGTTCCCTGGGTTTACGTAGAGGAGTAGGAGGGTTTGCCGTCGGAGAAATGTCCGCGCCGTAGAGAAAACAAAAACTGACAGAGATGTATCGACCCCTTCTGACGCCTGGATTTGTTTGTTCTATGTGCCGAGGTGAAAGTCGCCTTTTGTTCTCATGGAATAGAGACCTTCAGGGTATGCCCTCATTGTTTATCCTGCGATCAATCACAGCTTCTGCCCCAAGGCAATGGGCACCATAAAACAAAATGATAATGATTATGCCCGTCTTTAGCTTTTGTTTCGTATTGCCCGCATACTTTTACGATATCCATTGGACATGTTGGCGATCACACTCGAGCTGAAGCTAAGATGACGGCTTATTTGTTTCGTTTAAATGCATCACTGCCAATCGAACGCCAGATAATTGACGCACGTTCCAGCGCTGTGAGCTGAATTTGTTCCTTTGTATTTACGTTGAACATTCCCTGCATGCACGACAAAAATTCAGCGGGAAGGGGGGAGGGGTGGTTCATCTATGTTGTAAAGGCAGTCGTCCGATTGTGTTGGCGGCAAAGGAGAGGAACTAACCCGCAAACACAAAAACCGACTACATAAAAGCCTGCAGCAATGAAGGTCTTCATACAAAAGGTCTGTTCACACGATGCATCTTTTAGGCGCGCAACCGTTTCGCGACACTCAAGTTTCGCGAAATGTGCTCGTTCACACGTACCACTTCACGAGCAACAACGATGACGTTTAGACTCGCGAAAATAGTTTCGGTGTTGACCATTCAGTTGAAAACACGCAACCACACAGGCAAAATTACGTGGTCAATTACAGTGCCGTAGCTAACAAAATGACTTTTTGAGATTTATCGAAACCACTGCCATCCGGACCACCCAGTATTTCCGAACGTGACACACACACACCGATGCACAGTTTGGAGTGAACTCCGAATCAGATCGCTATTTATCTGGGGACCTGCTTTGCGCATTTTATGCAGTCAGTTCACTTTAATTTTCTTTTTCTCACATACTGCACTACTTGGAGCGATCTCGCATGTGCGCAAAGCCGATTGAGGCGGCAACCTGTACGTGCAGGACATGTGCCGGCGCCGAGCCCGTACGCAGCCAATTCATTGCCAAAGCTCCTATCAATGCACATGGTCTTCATAGAAACGCTACGTGCCCAATCTGGTTACTTCTCGGCGCCCATGTCTGCCCCGATTTTACTGTGCCAACTGTTTCAGAGAGCGCACATGGTTTCACGTTCGCTTGTAAACAAAGCAAACTTGGTTTCAATTTACTCGATGCTCTCTTATCCAGCGGTATCGTCGCGACAACAACGCTATGAGCACTATTCTAATCTGGTCAACTCCCGCTAATTGTCTTCGTCCATCGCTGGATTTTTTTCCGATATGCTACTCACTTTTCCTACAGTGGTGCTTGACGTGCTTGCGGAAGCGCCGGCAGTATCCATCGTTCGTGGTTTCGGTTTTTTTCGGATTTGGCTCGGCTACAACGCCGGCAGTGAAGTGGTCTTCTCAAACAGCTCGCTCCCCCTCAAAGGCCACGTGAGAGCGTTTCTGAGCGGCCATTGGCGGCGCCCTCGGAGTGATTGACAGGACTCGGCAAAGTTTCAGCAAAAGCTCGCTCCAGAAGCGAGGTGTGCGCGCAACTTTTTAGATGCGCGCGTCCTTCTCGGACTCGTTCAGACGGCGCAACCATTTCGCGAAACTACGTTTCGCGACACTAGATGCGCGAGAAAAATGCATCGTGTGAACGAGCCTCTAAGACGGTTCGACTGTTGCTACGGCGAGAGGTAAATTTGTACTTGACGCTTTAAAGATGATCAAGTTTACGGCCGTCTTCCTTTAACGCTTATTACTGGTATGGGTAGGAAGCGGCTGCAGAACCATAATATCCTGACATTGGCGACGTACACACCTGTTGTGTGCGAGAAGAATGAGGAAGTAGACTCTGTTAATATCTACTGGTCTGTCGGCGTTCTGTCATTACACAATCGACTACAATAAAATAACGCAGTATCAATAGAAAGTACTCACACTTATGGGTTACGCCTTCAGGTGAAAACGAGCTCTACAGGAACTCGATCTAATAGTCCTAGCTTTATCTCACCGGTCAATTTTTCGCTCAACGTAAAATGATCCCGCGACAATAATACCAATGAACCCCGTACTAATTTTCTCAACATTCTGACCATTTACTGTGAAATACGGTAGAAATTGAGGAAGAATAGGATATGGGACGGCGGGGGCGTCGGAAAACCGAGCTCTTCTTTGAACCATTAGGTGGAAGAGGCAAAGATAACTGCTTTGTTCCTACTACAAACGCCACAGACGACAAGTAAAAGGAGCCGAAGCGCAGCTCGCCTTGTCGTCAAGCTATCTAATCATTCCAAACACAGTTCTGGCGTTTTAACGTCCCAGCGGACTCCTCGTCTCCTCCTTTCCCTTGTTTCTACCGGTATACCCGACATAACTTAGGCCAAATATTGCATTAACATTGGCGTTTTCAGAGCAACTTTGCCTACACTCACGTGGTACGCAACGAAATCCCAAAGCGCATCAACAACCTTCGCAACAATAGAGGTTACTATAGCCTGTTCTTCTTCTCCAAACCCCTGAAACCGAAATAGTTTGGCGCTGTTGCCGCATTTTTGCGCTCAGCAGACCTTGTGCCATGAAACCCCATCAATCAATCAATCTATTAAATCAATTATTTCCTTACGACTGGTAAAGAAAAGTAGCAAAAAACACAGAACCCGTATTCATCAGACACTTTCTTTTTTTAAGTTTTAGCAATGAAGTGTGAATGACTACGCACACTTTGCGTGCGAATACATTCAAGGCAGAGCTCCAAGGCACTACACTTTATTCACAAACCCCAAACACCCCTAGCCCAAACATACACACTTCGATTTGCCTATACTTCCGTTCTTCAGCTTCCGTCCGAGCGCAGCCAAAGCTACGTGTCGCCGGAGCCAATCACACGCCGGCAACAGGTCACGCGATCCCGCCTGCACTTTTGTATCACTCCGCTTCGCCGCTGGTCGTCAGCGGCTCCCGCGCTCGCCGAGTATTTCGTCTGCTACGGGTGTATCAACGGTATCGTCTGCTACAGGTTTAAAACGTGCCCTTTCACGTTCTGAAATGTAGTCATAGGGGATGTCAGTACGTAGGCTGGCCGCTGGCGTCTGTGTCCGAGCTTTCGATCCTGTTCGGCATTTCGGCATAGTTTCGAGATGTAAGTACACGTTCTAACGTGCCCGATGACCCGACCGTTGATGTTTCCTTGTATTGTTTGGATATACCGGGGCTCGAGGCGCAGTCCTTTCCCCCAGCTTCTCGGCGTTCAACGTGATCGGCAGGTAAAAGGGTGCCCTAATTTCGCCGCGTCCCGGACGCTTTTCTTGTTTGCAACGCATTCGCGGTACGGCGCGGCCGGAGTCTCCTGCCGAATTTGAAAGTAGACATTCATCACGATCTTTCGCGCCTGACGCCCAAACGTGCCTTTGCGAAAGGACGTTTTGAGACGACTCGGCGAGGAAAGCAGCGAAGCACGCTGAACATGATTCGGCCATTACGGGAACAAAATCACACAGAAAACCGAGCGAGCGCTGCAGCAGTGTTGCCAGCGGATGTACGTGTTTTCACCAAACCACATGCATTGACATATATTAATAAAAACATAAACTTCCGACAATGCATTCCTTTAGTTGCAAATCATTCTCAGCAGTACACATCTGGAATATTGTGCAACGTTTACGCACAAAACAGCTATTTAAAAAAGATAAATATAGTATACTTTTGCGGACTACTTTGTGGTGCGTAGGAATGCTCTTCTCGAAGTTGCGAACCGTCCCCCAGCCTTTGGCTGCGCTCGGACGGAAGCTGAAACGAAGTAGTAGAAGAGCAGGATTTACTCCGTTTCACTCAGAGTTCGTCCGCAGCTTGCGCTACGATTACGATGGACTGCATTGAACAGCGCATACAGTCCGTCGTCAGTGAGCCTCCTTTGTTCCTGGCTTATCGATCACCGGCTAAACCTAACAGGCAAGGAAAAAAGCAGCGTGGCAACTTTGCCCAATCACCGTGCGTGATATGATTATTTTTTGATAGCAAACCATTCGGCTGTGATGGAATTTGCAGTGAAACGTAGTATAGTATTAATTTAATAAAATAGAAAAACTATAATTATTATCGTCAAAACCCACTTCACTCCAACGATTTTTTTAATTATTTTATTTAGCACATATGTGGAGACAGTTGATATCCCCGAAACAAAAAGTACAACTCTTAGTCCATAATGTTCTTGAATGCATATAGTAAAACTTGACGAAGACCTGAAAGCAGTTTGGAAAGTTTCTTTCGGTAGTCTTGTTCCACGGCTTCAAATTATTCTTCTCCCAAGTGCCCTCTCAAATTTCTATTCGGCTGGGCATTGCCAAGCAGGGCGTGGCTTTGTTCGATCGTCGCTTTAGCAACACTGCGCATTTGCGCCTGGCGTGCCAACAAATTACTCTCTAATTATGTCAAAATTCTGCTCGACCGGCACGTACTCGGATCAGCACTCCTTGTCTTTGTTCTGCGAAAGAACACTGAACGACCATGCGCAACACCCGCATTCTCGGGCCTCGGTTGTGTGCGTTCACCTGTTGTGCACCCGTATGGTTTACGCGTCGCTAATTCTCATTTCCCGTGCGGTTTACCTCGTGGTGAGTCTTCCCCGACCAGCGCTTGCCTAAGCGGCACGCGTACTGTTGCTGCTGCTGTGGTGCCACTGATGAGACTGTGTGTAATATAGGCAAACAAATGTCGAAACTGAGATTGACTTATGTCTCGGGGGAAAGTATTCCATACTGCACTATACTCCTTGATTGCGTACTTTAGAGCCTTGACTGACCTGTGAGTATAGCGACTGGCTTTTCTAATGCATCAATGCAGATTACAGACGGTCTGAGGTGCAACATGCACCCTCTTATGGGACTGAAGAAGACACGTTTTCTTCTTCGTTGAAACGTGCTCGTGCAATGGCTTCCGATTGCATCGCTTTATATGTTTCATGGCGGCTGTGAAATATTCTTATAGGGCCTCCGAAGCTGAAACAAGTTAGAAAAAATTGGTGCAAAAATGTTTGATGGAAACAGGAACGGCAACTGAGCTCAGGGTTGCTCAACCACAGTTCAGAAACATCGCGGGGGCACTCATCTACAGCCAAGTTGTCCCCGAATTTCTTTTGGTCTCACTGTGGATTTTTCTGAATGGCTATCTTGTGTCACTTACGATTTGAACCAAATTAGTTCGCTCGTCCAATCGTCGTTCGTGCATTAGACCTGTATCAAAACTCTGCAGAGCTGCCGAGAAAACCGAGGCAGGCGCAACTGCGCGGCATTGTGGTATCCTCTCTTTCTCTTTTTCTGCCTCCCTTCAACGTCTATCTCTGCCTCCCAGAAAAAAAGTAGAACAATTGGCATGAACCCCTTAAAGTATACCGCCTTTTAATCTGCAAATAAAGTGAGTTGCTATTTTGCCCCAACCTCGACAATGTCTCAATTCAACCCATGGCGGTCGCCAGGATTAATTGGTCTATAAAAAAGGACAAAGAAGCAACAATGAGTACATATTAGAAACAACAGAGCCACTCTTTTCTGCACACGTTCTAAGTTCTCAGATATGGTTAATCTTAGATAGTTCGGGAATATAGAGCCAAACTCCAGTTTTGAACGCAACAATTTAGGTGTAAATTTCGACTAGTCATGACGTATATTTGAAATGGCGGGTTATTCGCGAAAACTAAACAAAAAAGTCGCATACAAGAACAACCAAAAGTTTTACGTATGATTAAAAGACTCGAAGATAAATCATTATAAACATTGATTTGCTGGCGCAATATTTGCGCCTTCAATCGGTTGATTGTTCATTTTAAAAACAGAAATTGAACGGCACGTTTCATGTGATAAATAGAAGTGTTTTAGCAGTCGACGACTAGCGGCTGGTGTTTGTTAGAACGAGCCTGACCACTGGCAACACTGGTAAGCAGCTGGCCAATGGCCTACGAAATGTCACAGGTAATTAAGTTGCTGCCACTTCGTTTTTTATTGTAAATCAAAACCACACAGTCTCCGGAAAAGAGATTGGCAACCTGCACGTTTTTCTGCCGGCCACAAGTCCGACATTTGTGTGTACAGCATATGTCTGACAAACAATGATTGTAATCCTACCGCGTTTTACTTAAATGGCCAGGCTCCTTTAAATTGACCGCAAAAATCGGTTTTAACCCATCGTTCTGATTTCGTACAGCGTTGGCCACAGGTGGCATTTTTTTATAAAATCCGCAAAAGTACTTATTTGAGGAAAAGTGAAAAAAAGTGTACAGCTTAACTCTATGAAAACGTGCTAGGCCGAGCCGGTTTTCAAACCAGGGCGCCCCATGGTTTGAAGACCGGCGGTTTCCGCTCCGTTTCCATAGGAGTTAAGCCGTTTTCTTTTTTACTTTTTCCTTAGGTAAGCTCGCTTTTAGCGAATTTTATAGAAAAAATGCACCACCTGGGGCCAACGCTGTACAAAATCGAAACACGATAGGTTAAGGAACCGATTTTTGCAGTCGATTTAAAGAGCCTGGCCGCTATTTGGGACACGAGGTACTCGCCAACTACTGCAAGAAGCTGCGCAGCAGAAGGCTGACCAATGACTGCACGTTTTGTAGAAAGGCCCTTGACTAAAGCACGGGGTGATGGTGGAGGGGTCTGAGCCGATGCACCAAGCAGCTACCCAAAGCTATTGACTCTTGCTTCTTGTTCCTTGATTTTTAAATTTATAGCATAACAGCATCTAAATTAAAGGCTAACTCACTTTCAGAAGCTCTTTTATTTACATTTTGTGTATTTTTAGTGGTGCTGTAGCAGCTCGGTCGGAGCGATCGCTAAAACATATTTCGTTGCTGTTGCTGCTGTTCGCTCATTCGCATATAAAACACTCACCACTTGACCTAGAAGTACAAAAGCATGCTTCAAATGTTCAGCATTTCTAAGGTGAACCACTCCTTCCTTTCCCAATCATACCTTAGCAAAGTTGAGTGGTGAACGGTTCCGGGCGCTGTAACCGATCGTATGTGGCAGTACGGTATGTCGTAAAGCACCAATGCCATGCGACATAGTCAGCGAGCGTGAATGCTACCGGCTAGATTTGTTTATGCCCTCATTTATGACCTTCGTGAAGGGTGGGAAGATGAACTTGTTGAAAAAAACAACAACACAAGATCTCATACACAGCGAAAAAGCAAGAAGCAGTGACAAACTAAAAAAGGTGCGTTGCAACCTACCTTGACCTAGACGCTACTGCGAGCACTAAGGAAACAAAAATAAAAGTGAATGAACAACCATTGGATGAGAATTACCCTTAAATTGCGTGTTGAAACGTTATAAGTAACAACACAAAGAAGATATGAAAGGCTCTCTAACGGGACTCGGAACCAACAACTTTGGATACGATAGAGTTGCGGCTCAAACCCCTTGCTATTACCTCATTTTTTATTTGCCTTATTTATTACATGGAAGACTTGGCATAACAAGGCAATACATGAATTCTACATCTACAAACAGTCAAACGTTCACTGCTAAAATATATTTGCATACCAATGTCATGCCGAGAAAAGAAAGTCAAGTGAAATTTCAAAATGCTATGGTGGTATACCTTCGTGACGTACCGGCATGCCGATACAGTTCACCGGTCGTGGTTACAGGCCGCCAGTACGAGAAACGGGTCACTGTATTGAAGATACTGGTACCTGTATGAGGATACTTGCCGCTTGACTATATGATTTCTCGCCGGTAGTCTTGTACGGACGTTACCTGTATTCCTATACCTGCGACCAGTGAACCGGTATCGGCGCCTGGTATCGTCAGGTGATCTATACCCGTCTAGCAGAAACCGGTATATGTATGGGGATGACCGGTACAGTTTTACCGATGGCTTTGGCTGACTAGATGATTCAGTCAGTCGCCTCTCTTCTCTCTCCTATATTTAACTTCATCCTCCTTCTCTTGTTCTTTCCTATTTTACCTTCTTTGACGGCAAGGGCTAACTTTGAATGGCGACAGAACTTCATCTCGATCCACACTTACAGCATCCCGTTGGCGCCGGTAGAGTAACATACTTAGTCAAGCCAGGACCTGTTCTGAGGTGTTACGTATCTCCCTTGTTGGACTCCGTGGTGACTGGTGCGCTTCAGACGCCGAAGTTCCTGCCCTTCATATGGGATCCAAACAAAAAACCTTCCTCGATCGGCCTCTCCCAAAAGGGACTAAACCAAAAAACTACTCACTCAAAAAAAAAATGCATACCTTTAAAGTTTCCTTAATGTCCTTGTTAAGCACTCGGAGGGCGGTAAACCGCTTGGCAAGTTATCCCTGCCCCACGTCTCAAATGTTCTCGAAGGAGTGATTGAAAAAAAAATGAAATGCATATATATATGTCATCCGGTGATCTCCTTCTAGAAACACACACAAAACAACAAAGTGTTTGACTCTTAGCGCTCGACTGCGTCATCGATTACAAAGTCACTGTCAGACCTTCACCGAACACGCAACACGATTAAAGGGGAATTTAGAAGACGACTTGCTCGAGAGTAGAAAAGCCGAGCTAGTTGAGGGCCTTTCTACGCAGGGAGTGATTGCTGCCCGGCGTGTCGCCATTCTCCCTGACGGTGTTGGATGAAAGAAAAAAATATATCATGCTTATCATTGAGTCTGACCACCTTTCTTGAAGGTGTAAAGGCAGGATATCTTGCAGTTAAAATGGGATCGAGGAATCGACAATAAACTACACAATATCAAACCTTGTTTAGGATTATGGGAGAGTTCTCATCAGACGAACCGTTACCACGAGGTCTTGATGTGTTGCTTCCGTGTTGGACACACAGGTTTAACGCATCTATATTTACTTTGCGATGATAATACCCTGTGCTGTGAGCATTGTTCCAAACTTTGAGTTTGCTGCATATTCTGTGGCACTGCAGGTAATTGAGATAAAAAAAACAAAGAGCATGTTTTGCTTGTATTTTTGGCGCCCGTCTTCCTTTTCTACCTGCATTCCTGCTAAGATATGAACCTCTTTTGCCTTTCAGTAAAGCTTTAGAATTTTGTTAAATAACTTGCTAGATACAGTTTTAATAACTGCGCACAAAAATAAATCTGTCACATTTGTAAGGCGCTTATCAATAACATTCAGCTAGTTCCATTCCTGCAGAGCGCTTAATATTTTGTTTTAAAGTTTGGTGAAAGTTATTTGGGGCTGAATAGCGCTTCGGTTCTGCTTAAGGTTACGTCAGAAAAAGCGAAGAGTTCTTATTCACAGTTTGAACTCTGCTTAGTACACAGATTGAAATTTTAAAAACCCGCAAAAAAGACTCAAAAGTCAATATGCTTTCGAGCAATGGCATATTTCTGTTTCCATCCAAGCTATTCCCTAGTGTAACATTTTTTTAATAATGCGCCAGAATGTTTTTCGTATAATCCTATTTTTGTTTATTGTTCGGGACACGTGTTTTAATCATAAAACGCCAAGATATTATAAGAACGCACACGCAAAAACGCCTACTTTCTGGGCCTATTCCAGCAGGCGTAGCAGCAAAAGCCGCAACGCGTGCTTGATCCGACCAGGGCTGGGCAGTATCGCGATACAAATGTATTGCCATTGTATCTTAAAACTACTTTCGATTATTAGTATCTCTGTATTGAGATGCATTTGAAAAATGTATTTGAATCTCACTAGTGATACATATTGAAGAGGTATCACTTGTGTCGCGATACATTGCCAGACTTAGGTATCTCGTTACATTTTTTGTCCTTTATAAGATGAATTTAAATGATAAAAGCATCCGTTTGGTGCAAGTTGCTTCGTAATTTATAATATTAACCTGCCGTATAACATGATTCATCTCGGCTGCAGATATTAAAAGAAAAACTGTAGCTTAGAAAGGTACGGGCAATAATAACAAAATCCGCTCCTAATACACAACCCTCCACTCTTTCGAATTTAGCAGAGTGAACGCTGCAAAAAAGAGTTGAGTGAAGAAAAAGCACGGTCCTTTTGTCCAACCTCCCCACACTATGGGTGATTACGACAGTCTGAGCTGCGCCTTCACGGAAAAACAGAATCCCTTTCTGGCAGACGCCTTTTGTCAAGCATGGCACGTAAGTCTTTATCGTTTTGCAGATATGTGGTTTAACAGGGGTGACATGTTTTCTCTAGCGGCATTAATGATAAATAAAAAGTTCTATATAAGGGGAACAGCATAAAATAGCACACAGAAGGAGCACAAGCACAAATTACCATTTGTAGTCGCCACAAATTACCCCCCCCCCACCCCTTCTAGCACCGTTCGGGAACAAATGCATTTGTATTCGTATGTGTATTTGTATTCCGGAATAGTTTTTCGCTGGTTTTGCAGAAGTATCTCAACAATTTTCGCTGCATACAAGAAAACTATATCTCAATATCTGTATCCTGGGCCTTAAAACACATATATCTCAGTATTTGTATTCCCGAATGATCATACTCAAGCTGTGTTTCACAAAGAACCGTTAGACAAACTGTGAGTGGCAGCACCGCTTTTTTTTACGAAACTAAGTCTTCTCTACCTGCCCTGTGTAGGTTTCTCACATCTGAGTTTCCCACATCTCCCACATCTGAATTTCTAGATGCGGGAGATATACATTTGGAGCTTTTAAAAACCATGAGGACTCCTGAATTGCGACGATTTATTACGGTAAGGGGGACCTTTTTCTTTACTTTGCTCTAGTTGTACAAATGTAATAATTTCTTTGTGATATATTTTGAAAACTTTAACGGAGCAATGCGTTAATATGCGTTAAATGAAATAACGTGCACGAGTGAAAAGGTGTTCATAGTACGATTTTTCTTTTTTTGTTGTTCATTTTTGTTTTCTTTATTACAAGACTGGCCCTCAGTTTATACAGAGCAAAAGCAACTACAAAAAGGCACTGTGCTGTAACATAAAAATATGTCTAGCAGGACATAAGAGCATACATAACGCAACACAAAATACCGGTAAATCAAGCTGCCACCGCATTCTCAGAACCGGACAAGGCGAAAATGAAAACATAACAGTTGAGCGCTTCGTAATAAAAATTAAGCATTAGGTCAACGCCTGGGAATTAATCGTTTCATTTTGCAGAACGTGGATGATACAGATGCAATTTAATCTAACAGATGTCCCCGAAGGTTAGCTTGTCAAAAGAAAGAACACGTTTCGACAGAGTGTGCTTGCGAGCTCGTCATTAAGCGTTTTTTTTAATCCTCAACACTTTATGGAAAGTGACAGGAAAAAATACGCATTTCCCTAATGCACTTTTCTTATAGTTGGTCAGTCAGTGTCACGTGCAACATAGTTGGTGGTATATATTTTGCTCCTGCCATGGGGTAACTGGCAGAACAACATTAGTCAGTTTATCGTTTTGCCTGGTGAGTGACCAAATAAAAAACAGTTCCGAGAATGAGCTCTGTGGCCGGTACCATATTCTGCGATCATGCATGTGCGACGCAATTTTCTTGCTTTGACAAGCGAGGTACACGCGCGTGCGTGATGCGTTATAATATGCTGACCGACATATATAAATGCTGACCGACATGCGACAAATTTACCCGGCGGCGTTCACTTTGTGAGCGACCTTTGAACTGTGACTCATGCGTTCCTGGCAAAAATGAATCTAACCCCGAGCACTAATGCGTCTGTCGTTCGCCTCATATTCAAGCTATAAAATGAAGAAATTTGAGTCGACAGAAACGTCGTTCTTAAAACAGCAGCGCATGATCAGTGTAAGTGATACTCTTCAAGTTACATACAAAAAAAGAAACGCAGCGTCACGGCGTCTGTTGTCCTTCTGTACGTGTAGTAAAGCCCCCTAATCCTATCACATCCAGACAGTGCGTCGGTATTTTGCACTTGCACTCTCTCTGAGAATATGTGTCTCTATATTTCATCGCGCTGTGAGCTACGCCACGGGGACACAAAGTAGACAGGGTTACTAAAGAGCTACGTTCAGAGCTTAAAAATTTGTTTCTCCACGCCTGATTCTGCTTCGACTGACATTCGTGAGACAGATTCACGGGACGTTTATTTGCGATTTCAGCTCATGGCTTCCGTATTTATTCTTGCGCAAAGAGCAATGAGCGTTTTTAGCGACATATATAGACCCGAAGTATGTACTTTATGTGTGCTTGTTTCCGACACCCGGCGTCGCGTTGTTTCTGCCAGGGTCTGCTAAAATGAGCTCTTTCAACATCTTCCGTTTTCCATTAGGCGTCATGGCGAATGTTGGTGAGAGTTCGTAAACTACGTCCTAGCTAACAAAGCACTGAATGGTTGTTTTCACCCTTAAGCGTGGCCTGTTTAGCAGTTCTAGCAATTGTGATTACCACGACGTGGTGGACATGACTTGCAAACAAGAACGCAATTAGCCCTACTCAGGAGAGTTTATAAGTAACCTACTCTGGTCGTGAATGTATTGTTATCCGATGTTTCTCGACTAAAAGTCTAATATTCATTTTTAGTGGTCAGTTGGTAATGCCTAAATGGTGATTGATGAAGAGATGTACGTCCACTTCGAGCAGCCAAAAATTATCGTTTTTAACTGGAACCGCCTTAACGGAGTAGGATACGCAGTGTAGCCAGCCGTCGCCATGTCTTGACTAGGCTCCCTGTGGTACATCTTCCCTTCTCTAAAAGGAAAGGCCTGCTTACTTCCGTTGAACGAAGTTATGGTCGTAGTGTAGTCTGGTTGGTGCCCTCTCAGTGTCGTGGTTGTGTGTAAGCTGTTGAGTTGGTTCGCATTCTTCGGCTAGTGTGCTTGCTATCGGCTTCCGAATTTGTGCGGATGTAGTGCTTGGGATTGCCGGAGGCGTTGCTGCTACTTCGTCAGGGATTGGTGAGGCTTTTTTTTTTCGTAAGGCAGCAATAGCGGTGGTGCCTGAACGGTGGTGCTGCGTGGGCTTGAAGGTGGGGCTTCCACACAAGGCTGCTGGAAGTTTGTTACGCGGTGGGTGGGTTGGCATTGAGACGCTTGTTTTTGATTGATATTCCCTTCAGCTCGAATGGTTCAGCTACGTTTTCATGAGATAGTTTTCTACTTTTTCGGTAGTACTACTGCCCGTTTGCGGTATATACACTGAATGAGTGGAAAGCCACACATCGCTAAATCCTGGCTTTGCAACACCAAGCACTCTCATCACGCATCCTTACAATGTCTCCATGGTGCCGTGGCGCCAGAGGGCGACCAGTCTTACAGTTCTGTGCATGTTTACGGCCTGTGGGAGTCATGGCTGTTGTAAAATCTGTAGCCGTTTTCTGCGAAGCTGTGCTTGCCATAAGTAGTTCTCTGTTGTGGGTTCATTTTTCAAGGGTGTAGTCCGAAAGCTATGCGAGATCTGACCCAGAAGCTCTTCATCTCAAGTCTATAGTTTCCTTCAGCAGTCACTTCACAGGCTGAACTCCTTTTCCGCTAAGCCGTTTGACTCTGGAGCGAGGGGCTGGAATAGCGTGAATAATAGCACTATTTAGCAGTGGACACTGAATTCCTGGATGTATATTACTGTCCTTCGTCCCTGCAGACATCTATAAGTATCCCATGACCTGCAAACATGCTGGTGTTTTCCTACCTGATGATTATAACTTTGGACTTATGGCAACATGATCGAACCCATAAAAACCGAAAAATGTTAGCTTATTCCAGCCACAAGAATGAGATTTAAACACCAGATTAACATCACATGCGAGTATAAGAAAGAAATATGTTATAAATATTGGTTTGAGATAAAATAATAGTAAAATCAATAAAGTGTTGCAAGAAGTCCGTTTTTTACAAGCAAAGTTGAAGTATCTGTTAAAGGGTACCTCCGGCGTATTTCTCAAAGTAACCGATTTGCCTGAAAATTTGTTAAAAACACTAACAAACGTTGCTAGAATTGTAACCCAAATATTGGGTCAAGATAAATGTTTACAAAGGTTATTAAATGAGATTTTGGTCCTCACCGTGTTTTTTTAATGAAATGTTTGTACTGGCAACAAGGAAAAAAGAGACATCAGGTGGAAGGTACGGGCCTCATCTTTTGGACTCTAGACTTTGTTCCCAACTGATTACAAAGAGTTTAATATTATGAAATAAATGATTTGAAAAGTTCCCGTCGAGCACCTGTGCAGATAACATGAAACAAATTGCTTGGCATACTAACTTTGTAGACTGTCCGCTGACCTGCAAACTGCCTTCCCGACGCCACGCAACTGTTAAGAGGGGTATACTTGGATGTTGGGTCTGGCATTATTTTCACTTGCCGATTTAACAATAACTGTTCTGATTCTCTGATACTAAATATCATATTGGAAAGGGTAGGGTTAGTAATTCCAAAATATAGTTGGTTGCGTAGTTGTCGCCAAATTGCCCGAGTGCCCCTTAGAAGAGAAATACTTGAAGTCTTATATCAAAGTCGTCAATGGTTGAATTCACAGTAAAAGTATAGACATATCAATGTTGACTTTTTAAAGTATATATATTCTTAAGTACACAAATGGAAAATTTAGTTTATTTTAACATGGATTCAGGGTGCGAGCCTGTTTATATCGATTTTTCCCCGCAGTTTTACATATCGAATGCCTGGAACTCCCAGTTGAAATCGATCTCAATCAAACGTTTTCGCAATTTCACTTCTTGGAGGCGCAAGAACAAGAAGTATGATATGCTTGTGCAAATAAAATGATTGATTTTGCTACGTGTAGTGGCTCCAGTGACAGAATTCGTTGTAGGTGCGCTTAATCTTCAAAGTGATAGCGAAGGGCTCCGTGAGCTACCGCTACTGTTTCACGTTAAAACGCAAAGACAGGTAGTATTCATCGCCTCCGATATACAGGTGTCTCTAAAAAAAATTAGACGAAAATTGATATATATATATATATATATATATATTAACATTTGAATCACGCAAAATGCATCCAGTAACAACTAGATCTGAGCACAAAATGTATAAAGCGTGTTATTGTAGTTTACAGGTTTTTATTAGGTTTTTGCATAAACATTAAACAAGATGCACAGTATCACAGCGAGAGTATCAAGGTATGCGTATTGTTTAAAGAGGCTGTAAGGGACAACAGACACAGTAGCAAAATGATAGGCGAAATGTTCATGAGGTGAAAGCGGTATGCTGAGTTCTTTTATGTTGGTGTCTCATCTTTTTGCTCTGTACGCTTTTTTAACAATACGAACCAACAACATGCCAAGGTCTCAATCCAACTAGAATGGCGCTTTAATTACAAATAATCTACATTGTTAGCAGGCAGCACTCGGGCTTTTAGACAAGTGTAATATACGCGTCACCAGGGAGCTGCTTTTTAACTGGAATGTGCTCGCCAGCCTGCAATAAATGGGTTTGTGGAAAATATCATGAGCCGGAGGTCAGTGAGTCAGCAAGCGTTTGTAGATATATCTGCAGGAAGTGCAATCAACGCTAACAAGGCTGCCAGTGGAGATCAGCTCCCATTCTCGCCATCACAACAAGACATACGCTCTGATGCGGCTTTCAGTGATTCAACGCAATGTACAGGGAGACCCGCATCTTTAAAAGATTACCTACCGCAAGAAGCACCGCTAAAGAGCAATCACTTAGTCGACATGCTGGTGTGGCTCCTTCCGCCGTCGCCATGACGAAACCTGGAGAACACGTGCTGTTGCGTGTATGTAGTTCAAGCGGACGTTACCAGAGGCAACGGCATGCGCATGTGCCCTGCAAAAGCAATCCTGGAAAACCCAGAGCGTGATAAAGGTTAAAGTGCGTCTAAAAACACGAGAACAAAGTAGAGAACGAACACGAAAGACAAGCTGTTCGAGTCGCGCAACTGGAAGTTTGAAGGGAAGGCTGAAGGGGTCCTGACTTGCGTACGAACAGTAGTTGTTTGGCAATAGTAGACACCTTAAACATTATGTGCCTTAGGTTGTCATTCTATCTTGTTAGCAGGAACGTCATAAGAGCAAACTACAACCTGACATGACACGCCCATTGCGGCACGCCGAGGAGAAGCCTAAAAGCGGAGAAAAAAGACGATCGGAAAGATAGCGAGAGTCAGATGACCCTTGCTTGCTACTAAGTTGGCTCGGGGATGGTGACGATGAAGCCACGACGTTCTTTCAGCAGATCACATGTGGCAGAGAGGATCGTCGCATGCCCGGCGACACTCGCTGCATGCATTTTTTTCGAAACACATTGCGGTTTGAGTTGATCAGCAATTAACTCATATTTTTTTTAAGTGCTCCAGCCCCTTTATTTAAACTTCAGAGGCCACATTGAAAAAAGAGAGGTTATCTTCCTCACTTCTCCCCACTTTTGTTCATACGCAAAATAATGCATCCTTGCTCTAAATCATATAGTTTTTTTTCTTTTTTATTTGAGGGACTTTGGAGATGAATCATAACTAAAAACAAGGGGCAATGTCTCAAGCAAAAAGCCGTAACTCAGCGTCTGTTAATGCAAGTAAGAATGACTGATTCGACTCCCCCCCCCCCCCCTTTTTTCATGGATTTTATTATATTTGCTTCCGAAATTTCCTCACTCTGGTCTCCGAATCTGCCCAGGATGCATGTGTCACCAAATAAGGATCCACCTGCACCCATAGGAGTGGACCGCAAAACGCAACAACTTCGCATCTCCGATAAATTGCACATTGACGCGACGTCCCGTCTGTACCACATTAACTTTTCCACGTACCGTGTAATTCAGTACACGTCATACCACCTGCAGTGAGAAAACAATCTGCATGTTTTGATCCCACAAGAAAATTTGCCTTTCTTCCGGAGCCTCTTACATAACCAGACCGATTTATTCGGGGCCCTGAAAAAGACCACACGCGATGTGTATAGGAGAGCGTCTGCTGCAACAATGCTAGCCGACGTAGTCGCAGCACAACCCTGGCAAACAGAAGGGAAAATGTTAGAAGGGGCAGCGCCTAAGTGATAGAGGGCTAGGCGTTAGGCGCTAGGGATAAGGGACGCATCTTTCACGAGTCGTTGTCACCATACAGGTACACAATGTCATGTTGCTTGCCTCTGACAGCTGGTCAAAGGAAACTAAGTATTGCTAACCTTCATGTATTGAAAGTAAATTAGAAATGTTCACCTTGCGGCTCTGCATTAAATCTAGTTCTATGGGCCTCACCCTCAGCGGAAGTGTGTTTTGTTTGAAAAATAATTTGACCACAAAAATGGGGATGGATCTTTTAGTATGGCCGATAGGGTGGGGATCTTTAATTTAGTCAAATCGTACTATTCACCAAAACACGAGTCTTCTCATTGATGTGGCAACAAATATTTAACCCTTCAGGACGAAAACTATGCTCGGGTGAACGTTCTGTGGCAATGTCGTCAAAAATAGGAGCGCGTACGTTTGCGCACTTTGAGCTCGAAACGCGCGCGGTGCAGTTTTGATCGGAGCTCGAAGTTCTTTAGGCACCCTCCTACTTTTGACTGCATTGTCATAGAAAGTTGACCCCGAGTAATAAAAATGTAAACATTAAAAAAATTCCAATTTTCGAACCTAGCATATTGCCGATTCCGGTGCATGGATTATATTTTGGCATCCTCTAGCAAAATACAAACGAAAAAGGGAGAATTGGGATCATGCCACTAGAAAAGCAATAGGACTAACAATTATTAGAAAAATATCAAAAATAAGAGGTTATTTTTTTAAACAAATCAGTTTCAAAATACGACCAAATTTAGGTTTTTGTGAAGTTCGAAAATTATTATAAAATATTTAGCAATACAAAGCAAACAAAACTACCGTCTACTTAGAGGCAATGGATGGAACTACACAAGGACAGTATATTTGGCAAGCGCTAATTAAAACAAATGTGAAGAGTGCTCCAAATATGTCACCCGAAAGTCAAAGATACAATGTTTGTAATTTTTTTATCTCGGTAATGAAATTTGGCTTATTTGTCAAGTGCACAACAAAAATACTCGGCATGCAATAGATGTGCACAAAAAGTTTTATAGATATTTAATGTTTTCTAGTATGCGTAAGAAGTAACAGAACTGTACAAAATCAGACATCCAAAATTTAATTGAACCCTGCTGCATCTAATATTTTTTGTACAGCGCAACAATTTCAAAGCTGGTTTTATTCTTCTATATATGGGGATATTATATATATCTAATTGAGAACAATCCAATTTACCACCCTGACCAGTGTGTTCGATATGCCATAAAACAACCCAAGAATATTATCTTAAATTCTTATTTGTCAATCCAGCATTTTTTCTGCCTTCGAGGCGGAAAAAATGCTGGATTGCTTTGAGGGATGCTGGTAATGCTTAAGCGTAAGCATGGCTGTCACCTCTACGCCACGTATCTGTTTTTGCATGTTTGTATACAATAATTGTTTTCCTTTGCTAGGGCAAGGTCATAAAGAAATATCTGCTTCTTACCTTCAGCGGTCTATCCTCCTAAGGGAAGAGGGTAAGTGAAGCAACCGGAAAACATTCTTACCAATCATCTAAAGCTCGGTCAAGCATACACCCCGGTCACGGTCAGTGTAGCTGCTAAGAGATTAAATCCTTACATTCTTCGCAATTGATATGAATCCAGTAATGGCTTTGCAGCCCTCCGGGATAAAGGAACGATCGATCACGTCTACAACGTGTAAATCGAAATTCACTCCTTTTAAAAACGAAACAATCGTTTGCTCGTGAGTGTGATGGTGTGTCATACAAGTCTGCGGCGCACGAAATGTAATATTGTTTTAGAAGTTTGAAAAAAACTACCAAGCGGAGGGACAAAAAAAACAATTTGATTATGTACACAGTATACACATAAGACAAAGTCGGAAATTAATTCGGATGTATTCGAATTCCACAGTTAAAATAGAAAGACGCAGAATGTGAAGCGTCTTTCAAACTCCCTCGCCCCTCTTCCACCGTTTCGCGACAAACATTATGGCTGCATCACGGAGTTGATGTATATATAAATACCAACTAGTCCAAAATATGCAGATAAATCAATCATGCTTGATGGAATGATTACAAGTCTACCAAGTCGCCTAATGACAACATCTTTCATGGATCTGGGATTTGAACTCCGGGACTCTTAATATCCGGTCAGGTATGCTAACCACTACACCATTAACCAAAGTGGCTTCGATAGCGCATTAATACGCTATCCAATAAAATAGTGCAGGATAGGGCAATGTATTACAGTGCGAGGAGCCAGTGATTTGCTTCCCGAAACGGGGCAGTATTTAGTTAAGACAACTAGCCGTATGATCATAACTTTGTTACAATATTTAAGGTGACACGGAGATTCCCGAAATGTTGTTCAAAGCATGAAAAGCTTTTTTTACTTTACTGCCCAATGCCTAAATTTTGTCCGTCCGTCCGTTCGTTCGACGGTCCGTGACCTATGCAAATTCTGAAAATTCACGGCACGTTACATTAACGTCAACAGCTTTCAAATAGTGATTTGAACATAGAAACCCCGTCAAGTATCCGAATAGTCAACATAGTGAAATGGCTTGGCTCTTATCTACTAATCGTTCACAATTCGTGCCCGTGAACGGTCACAAATTGTGAACCGCAACCATAAATTCTCAACTCTCCCACAAGACCAACCTACGTCGACGCATTCAGCACATACCGCTCATCTGATGCATAAAAAACCTGCTAGAGGCCTCTATTGGCACAAAGAAGGCCGTCGACCTGGCTTTAAAGAAGAGGTCAGAGATTCCACTCCTAATCACAGAAAAATGTTCTCCGGACCTAGCGATCCTCCGTTTCATCCTGCCATGTAGTGCAGGAGACGCTACGAGAGGATCCCAGCCAATTCAGCACTGTGAACATTTTACGTGACTCGATTCCCCACGCATCAGTGCGCTTCTCCTGAGGGGCACCTGACACCACCACGACATTAAATCGGCTTCGATGACCCGTACGACCTCCCGCCATGGCGAGAGAGACGACGCACGAAAAGCGAGGTGGCGCCACCCATCACAGCATGTTTTCCGCCGGCATCGCGATAGCGGACAGTGGTATTACCACAAATCTCGTTTAGAGAGCATCGCGCATTCCCGGTCACCGGCAATGTTCCGATCGAAACGGGGAAGAAGCACTGCCAGCTAGCCTCTTCTTCGGTGGTCGCCGAGCCTTCCCCAGGTCGTCGCCGCGTTCTCTTCAGCGGCTTCCGGGCTGCCATCCAGAAGCTGCGCCTCTCTTCGGGTCGTCGCCGAAATCTGGGCTCCGCTGCTTAGGATGATCCTTTTTCCTCCCGCCTCTTGTCCGCTTCTTTGTCATTTAGCTTTCGGACCAGCAGTCCACACCAGCAGTGGCACCGGCGGCAATCTGGGCGGCAGGATGGAGTGTCCCAGCGGTGCTGGAGTGTGACCAGCCGCTGGTGCACTTGCCCCGGAGCGATGCCGAGGTCCAATACTGTGCAGAATGACCGCATGCCGTTCTTCGATGCTCGCGCTTCTGCCTTCTTCGTCGTGAAACGTGACACTCTCGGTGTTTCTTCACTTTACCCTTCCTTCACTTAGACCCGTTCTGACATTCATGTCTCCCCCGACGTCGTTATTTACGGATAATGTGTTGCGGGTTGAGGTTCGGACTTCGCCGTGCTCTTCATATCGTCGTTCCCGCATTTGGTTGGCCATCCGAATGCTCAGTTCGCGAGATCAGGTGCCCGATTTCTTTTCTTTCAGGGCGTTTACGTAGGTTGTCCCTGGATGATTGGTTTGCCTTGGGCCTCGTTGGAACAGCTGTCTTGCCTATATATCTTGCGTTTGGGGTGTCGAATGGTGCAAGAAACGTTGGTCACACCGGTACAACGTTTGACTCTACAATAAAACACAACTGACTCTAAAAACCATCATAGTCACTCAAAGTTTTGTGCAGGTGTCACTTGACCTTCAGGCGTGGCCATAGCAATGTTCGATTCGGGTGATCACGTGATTAGTTCTCAAAGCTGGATTGGCTGAGATGGCTTGTAGCGTTTGCTGCGGTATAGCATACCGGAAATGGAGTATAATAGAGGCAACGTCACTGAACAGGTTGCAGCGGACAGCTTACAAGCTACTCGCTTTACCGCTTCTTTGGCAAGAGAAGTTAAGTGTGTCTGCGTTTTCCTGATTTCACATCACTTTATTTCCTTAAAGAGCTCTTCCAGAGGTATTACAGAAGGTATGGGTTATAACAAAAAAAAATCATAAATGCCAGAGATCTACATTATTGAATGTAATGAGTTACATATTCCATAAAAGTTGATGGGCAGGTGATGGCAGCAATCTCGTCGGAAAAGCCGTTCCAGTCAGCAGCTGTTAGGGAGACGACTGAGAAGAAAAAATGACCGCATCTCCACGCGGTGAACGATGTTGATTGGGGCGAAGCTCTGGTGGTGCTGATGATACTGATTTTATTGTTCATAGGTAGTGCTGATGGTGCTGATTTTTGTCTTATTGCTCATACGTAGTGCTGAGTTCCGGGATGCGTTTCGACTTCATTACAACTGCTTTATGGTCGGTGAAATGCAGAGCCACTGGTTCTTCTAGCGGATCAGCTTAGATCCGCTAGAAGCCGTGGGAACGCATCTCCACCGCTTAAGTCAACGGTCCATGTCAGAACGAGAATGTGGTATGGAACGTGGTTATATACGCATTTGAGCATTTGACCGCAGCGCCCTCTCGTCTATAAACGTTGAGCCAATGCATGCAGAGTTTAACGCGATTATATACGCATTTGACCGCAGCGCCCTCTCCTGTATAGACGTTGAGCGGCTACATGCAACGTTTCATCCATGACATCCCAAGCTCTTGAGTTACTACCACATCTCAGAGCCCCCTACTCGTCCCGCAGTCGTGGCCGAGTGGTTAAGGCGATGGACTAGAAATCCATTGGGGTCTCCTGCACAGGTTCGAATCCTGTCGACTGCGTAAACATGTTTTTTTTTTTTTAAGTAGACAGATGGGATGGCAATCGATGTGAGCACGGACGCCGGACGGACAAGGCTAGACCCTAAGGAGCTTCAGCCCCTAAAAGGAAGTGGTTCGGGTGCGTGGGCGAGAGACTTTCAATGGCTGACCGGCGCGTTGGGATATGCGTGCAGGAGGTCCAATGTAGGGTGCATGGGCGGGCGAAGAATTATAGAACTTGTGAAATAGACAGAGACTGATTATGCGGCGACAAGATAAAAGATTAGTTAGATTTGATTCAGCTTTCAGTAATCAGTCATCGTGCGAAAATGAAGAACGAATGAATCTAGTGGCGCAATATTGAACTGCTTCGAGAGCATTAATATTATCAAGTTGAGGCGGAATCAAGATGGTGGATGCATATTCTAACTTTTAGTTTAACGCAAGAAATATAAACTTGAGTCAATCTTGCACAATGACGCTTTTTGTTCAAGGCCTTTTAACTTACATTTGAACAGAGAACGTGTCTTATACGCATCAATTGTTATGCCAGTTCTGTAAAATTTGGCTGTAACAACCGGTTTTAACGGCCGGCTGAATGTAGCCGTCAATTGTAACAAAACAAACCAACACCGAAAGCGTTACGCCCATAGGGAACCATAAAAAATAATTCAGTCACCCAGTGGAGGTTTTGAAGTCATCACCACCTTGAAATTGTGAGCCAAGTGCTTTGCCGACTAAGCTATTAAGGTTTGGCGGTACGGCACCACGTAAGAGGGAATGAGCCATCGCGTTTCGCGACGGATGATGATGATGATGATGATGATGACGTCGATGATGATGATCCTGCCTCTTTTTCTTTACAGGGGGCAAGTCCCAAGAAATTTAGTGCTCGAGCCGTTAATAAATAGGTGGAAAAAACATATAACAACTATTGTGTCTTCTGCCACCAGTTCTCCACTCTCGTCTTCGTCCTCACGAAACACTGAGCTCACAAACTTCATCCCCATCACAGTGTTTTCTGTGGCTACCATGGTCGCATTGGTGTTCTGTCTGGCTCCGTCTGCTTTACTGTGTTGGCCTTGTTCGCTCCTGGAGTCAAAGTGAACCCCAGAGCGTCCGCTAGGATCGTTTCGGGGTGAGGCTGACAATGGCCCACCGCAGGTGTGAAAGGCACTTACATGAGAGCACCAAATGCTCCCCTGTCTCAACCCCGTCCCTGCACGCTCGACACAGAGTAGATTCTACCTTGGGGCCCTATCGTTTTTGGCAGCCAAGCCTTCGTATTCCCGCTCTCGCTTCGAATATCAGTCGGCAGCTAAACTGTTATCATACATTTCGGCTTCCGCCGCTATTTATTTATTTCTCTTTTATTCATTTAGGTTACCTTGCCGCGCCTAAGAAGGCATTATTGCGAGGGAGGGATGCGAGTACATGTTTAAATGAACAAAAAGCACAAACGCACGATAACATGAGCGCGCAAAACAAATTTGTAGTAATTACATGGTGCTCAATCGAACAGTGACATAATCATGAGTACGCTCGCATCAGTTTAAAAAGTCAGCATTTAAGATATAATCCAAGAAGAAACTTCTAGTTCTGATATTGATTGTGTCCTCCGCTAGTTAGTTCCAGTCGGTCGTTGTAGATGGATAAAAATAGGTTTCAAATGCATCCGTTTTACACTTGTACTCACTTCTTTAGTGATCTCTCCTTCCTGATGTCAAGTGGGAGTCAGCATATAACTACCTTTATTTATGCGGAGGTAATTATGAAGGATGCTGGGATACAACTTTAATCGCATAGACCTCCTTCTGTGTGCCTCTGAGATTAAATGCAGCTCTCGTTTTTTCTGGCTAACACTGGATCTAACGTTGTAATTACTTGATATAAACATAGCTTCTTTGTTTTGTACTTTCTTGTTGTGTACTTTTCATTGCTTTATTGTCCTTGTAAAATACTAAGGTTGATTTTCTCTGAGCCGTTTCGAGCAACTGCATGGCCTCCATCCCATGCACCCTTCTTCGCACTTCAACTGTCCATTTCTGCGCTGCTGCTGCCTCCACGCGCTCTTCGAAGAAGCCACACTTTCTCTCAAGGTGGTAAAGACGCCTCTGCCACCGTGTCTGTAGTCCAGTCATGTGGGCGTAGTCGAATCGCCTTCTTGCCCACCGGCACCGATTCATGTGCCGCAGTCGTTCGTTATACCCGAGTTTGCTGGAAGCCTCTCGGGCTTTGAAACTGGACCAGCCAAGGTCCCCTAGACTGCCTCATTGGAAACGTTCCCATGACAGCCCAGTGCCTGCCGACCCACATCAAGTTGTCGTCGCTCCATGACGTCTCACCAGGGACGCATAGAACCATGTTGGCGAAAGTCATACCTGGGACCATCACCGCCTTTCACACCTCTCGAGTTACCAATAACCTCGTCCACAGCTGTGGAGGACGTTGAACCCTAGCATGGCTGACTGGTGGAGGTGGGCATGGCGCTCTCGATGGTAGTTTGAGAGTTGAATAGGATGACGCCCTCTAGGATTGCCAAGATAGCTATGCGTTTCTCTGAAGGGCTACCTGGGTAACAACGATGGTCGACTGCACGCTGATCCAGTTGCCGGTGGGCGACATCAGCACGTCGTCCAGATAATAACGCGATCGGGCCGCTCAAGTCCGTGAGCTCGCGACAATCCAAATGGAAGACAAGCGACGCATAAACACTCGAAAATAAATTATTTGCCGCTCTAACATTTATTTCCAATCAGGCAACCGTGTGTGGTTTTGGACCCAAATTCGTAGCTAGCTCCGAGGACGAAATGAGGGCTTTAGGAAATGGAGACGTTTCCACCGCTGGACGCCCACCAATGTCGCTCACTCGGCGTTTGGGCTTTACGTAGACCTCGGTGCTTACGGAGGCTTTACGCTACCCAATTATTCGGAAGTATAACCTCGTTTGAGTAATAATTTATTCCAAACTTAGTTAACATCATCCTTACACAATACAAATATGTGTATTGTTTTTACTCTGAGATGTATTGGTTTTATTTAGGTTCTGCTGAATTCCAAGAGAGTATTTCGAGGGGATATCGTGCATTTTCACCTCTGATTCGCTAATTTGATTCAAAAGTTGTGATGTTTACATTAACATTTGTGCTCTGGAAGCACATTGTTTTTGTGCAAAAAGGCAGTATCATAGCCCACATTTTATTCCGTAGGTAGTGCATACTTTTTTATATCTAGCGCACTCACCGTCCTTATATGCAGCATATTATTTATCATCTTGGCTCAAGTTTATTTGTTATTTAATTCAGAGTTCTAGATGCCGGAGAAGGTGTTCAGCTGATACGGTCCAGAGGTTTCAGTAAATGTTTTCTTTTCTAATAGAAGGATAAACAAGATGCGATCCACCATGTTTTAGACTGATTTTCGAAGAACAGTACTGCGAAATCAATTCCTTTTGGGTTAGGCTACAGGAGGAGCGACCGTCGATTTACGTGGACATTTTTAAACTATAACCTTTAACAAGGACGCGAAAGAAAACATGACAATTAAAGAACTACATTGCTTTCAAGATAAAATTAAAAAAAATACTATTCAACTCGTCAGCACTAACCATTGTATCGAGGCAGAAATCAATGTAGATAATACTGAAACGTCACTCAGAGTCGATGGAAACGTAACGGATCGGCACCGACCTACAATGGAGAGTTCCTTCTTGCACAATATACGCAAAACATATGACAGTATCGCCCCTTTCACCGGTTCACAAAAACACCTGCTATGAAGAAAAACGTTTTTTTTGAAAGTAAACGTTTATTTTTAAATTATTATTCAGCCTATACATGTACCGGTAGAACTGCGCAATATGCCCGTGTAAATCCGAGGATCTTCGCGGTGTGTTGGCAGTTCCTTATCTTTTTTCTCATACAGAACCGAAACCCATTCTTTCAACTCTGCAAAACCACCTTGTTTACCTGGAGGTATTAAAAGACAAATATTACAAACTTGTATTCAAATACACGAGTATGAACAACTTTCCTGCAGTTTCCGTCTCCTGTCAGCGACAGGCGGACCAAGGACCTGAAGAGCAGAAGCACACTTTATGTCGTCTCTTCTCGAGAAAACAAAACTCCCCACAAAAAGTGGAGACTCCCAGCTACGAAATCGGTGCCATGCTACAGAATCTGCGGCCCTAAGACGTCACACGTGGTTAGAGTAATCTCCCTGACCGTAAGCAGGACATCAGAACCACCACTACCGGGAGGAGACTCGTCAGAGGTAATAGGTATCCGCACAGCTTCTTCCGAAAGCTCGTACAGGGCTACGCGTCTTCTAATTGTTTCCGCCATCGGAGGGAAATCATTGCACATTGCAGAACAACACAGCTGTGGTTTCTCTCGTGTATCCATAAATAGAACCAGACTCCAACTGGCGGCCCGTAATCTGGAGCTCAAGACCTAATCCATTTCCCGCAAAGGGGTACTAATTTATATTTTTGTTTCCGGGAACTCTGTCCTCAATAGACAAAATGGAAAACAACATTGGTATCAAGACACGTAAATTGTAAATAAAAATCTGCTGCAAAAACTGTACACCACTACTAGGACGAAGACGGGGCTAAAGAAGTAGTAGAGCATAGTTGCATCACCTGTCAGGCCCCATGAGCGTTCGCGATCGGTGATTTAAAATACTTATTTTGTGAGAAGTCAAATGTGCATACAAAGAAGGACACAGACGATTATCACCGGCCACTTAATGAAGCCGTGCTACGATTTTCGTACCTTCAGTAAATAGTGCTTACACTCAGTCCCGAGGTTTACGAAATTCAAATCACGCATTACTTTTTTACTGCACGCAACGCCGGTCAATAAAAAATGTGTGAAAAACCAGAAGCGGTTGTCCTCCCATAACAAGCGGCCACGTGACCGGGTACTGATTGTACGCCGCCAAGAATAATCATAGCCACATGCACGAGGGCACAGCAGAAGATACAGTCTTTGCCATAAGTGTATAGTCCACCGCGCGCGCAGCCGGAACGAGCTCGCTTCCTTGCGGAGGCGCTGCTACCGTCGGCTCTCGCTGGGAGGTTTTTGAGAGAGAAGGAGAACTTTGCTCTCACGCCGCGCTCGCTTTCATAACACAGTCGCGCGATAGCTGGTTGCAATGCACCTTTCCTGCACTCGTTGCAAGCTGCTGATAGCTGGAGGCGCTGCCGTACGAAGGGGCGCACTATTTGGCGATGATGCGCTGCCACCGAGGTTTAAGAACCAACCATCGCGAGCCGTTACACAGCAAAGTGTACGTCTTTGTCTTCCTCTCGCTTCTTGAGAAAAAAATTATGTTCTGTTTGCGCCTAAAAACGTTCCGTCACGCTTTTACAAGTTGACGCACTGCAAAGAAAAAAGACTTAGTCTTTTTACTTTGCTGAAGAAGGAAGACCAGCGAAGCTGTACTATGGTGGGTATGAAGTAATGGCCGGCCGCAAGTTGACAAGCCAGGAGTGGATGGAAGCGCTACGAAGTATTGCGCCATCTATGAGCGACGGCGGCAAGCGGACAACCGGCAAACACAGCACTATAGACACAACACTCTGGACAGCTACTGCCATCTATGAGCGACGACGGCAAACAGAGTTTTGTGTCGACATTTCTTTGCAGGGGACACGATCCTGGGAAACTAGCTTTAACAGCTCCGCTGCAAAACATATTAGCAATTGTTGGCCAGTTTTGTTTTGGCTGGTTCGCTACATGGTGATGCTTTGGTGTTTTTACGCGCAGCAAGACTGCACAGAAGTTTGCTACGTTTCTACTGAGCTTTTCGTCAACCGATCATGTTTGGTCAGATTGTTCTGCCTGGCTTCTAGTTCATGGGTTTAGCACTCTATACCGTGCCCCAGAGTGTCATCAGTTGAGCGACTCATAGGTTGCTCAGGTCGTTCGGCGCATTAGGTCGTACTGTTAGTGCGTTGTTTTTCATCATCGTGTTTGTCCATTCCACGTTGTTGCTTGCGGTGGCGTGTTTGGACGTTCAATATTATCGTTTAGCAGCCCGCCTGGCCCTTTTAGCTTAGCCGTCTTCGTTCAGCCGTATTCTTTGGGACTGGCGCGCTTCGATCTCGGTGCTTTTTATCGATTAGTTTGGATTTTTAAAGCTATAGCACACTATAACCGTTTTTTTAAATAAAGATACTGACAATAATTGGCTTTAAAAAATTACCAGTGAACTTCTAGCTTGAATGTGACGTCATACGTAACGTCATACCTCGCTTCGGCAATCAGCATCGAGGTAATCGGCGGCATCACGGTTTTGAGCCCCCCACGGAGGCAAGTAACGTTCCAAGTTAATAACGGTGTATTTACTGCACTGCCGCGCTGCTTCCTTGGGTGTGTTATAGAAAGCAGCGTTTTCGAATAAGACATGTTCTTGTTCATCTCAATATTGTTGCAAACACAAACATTTCGGTGCTGCTGTTTATTGTACTTTTTTAAAGCTAGAAGAGGAATAATAAAAAAATGTGCAAACAAAAAACATTTTCTAACTACACAGTTTTCCCGTTTGCTTGGCGTTGCCGGTTCTTTCAAAAATGGGAATCATAAACCAGCTCGCATGTTTACTCAGTGAATTCGCCGTTTGTTAGCCGTTTTGATCTTGTTTCTTGACAAAAACCTTGTGTTTGTCCTTTTTGCTAGTGATTAGGTAGAGGTCTGATTGTCAGCATTGCCAGCTCCTCTACGTGACACTGCCATTATCACTGAAAGCTCGAAGATAACCATGAAAAAGAAACATCGTCCCCACCTTTTTTTAATTTTAACGGTAACTAGGTGCCACAAAAATTAAGAAGGCGCGTTCACCGCAGCCCAAGAAACCAGTCAAGAAAAGTGCAACCACTATGGACACACACCAATACTGACAGGCAGAGGCAGCTATTTCTTTGTTACTATAATGACCTGCAACATCCGCAAAATGTTTCGGCGGCTGCAAATCTCTTTCGGAGGCTAGTTCCGCACTAAGGACCCGTGAAGGTTCATCACACTCTGGAGGTATCCATGCAATGACGCGTTCAAGCTTTGCGCGATGCCTGGGTCGTTGCGCAGCCGTTTCGACTCCTTCTCTATGGCGGCCCACGAATGCTACACTGTTGCCACATGGAACGATCGTGTCGAAAGGTTGTACTCCCTAATTCCCCTGAGAGCTTCCTTTAATATTGAGGTCGACCCTTTTGGGAGGCCATTCCAACACAGGGATGCCAAACTGTTGTAGCATGTTGTGAACGAACTATCCTTGAAATAAGCGCGAGAAGAAAAATATGGGAGTAACGACGTGGCGAATATATCACATTCATTGACGGAACACACTCAAACAACACGACTCGTTCTTTTACAAAATGTCGACGCAACACAAAAGACTTTCGGGAGCAGGTGGGTACTTCTGATTTCTAGTTCCTGTGTTGAAAGGTATAGTTTATGAAAACACACTCATCGTAGATGTCGGAAACTTTATGAGCATAACCCTGCGAGTTATACGGCGCACTTATTGACACCAAAAATATGAAAAACTATAAAGCAGCTTTCGAGTAATGACAAGCGAAGTCTGCTCGAAATAAAATATGCGGGAGTAGAAATTGTTTAGCAATACTTATAATTTTCATTCACTTCTAAAACACATCCCACGCACACATCCCAGCGTAGTAGCGTGGTTTCTTCATGAGCCTACAACTGGTGCGTACACGCACGTATTTTAAGGGTTAATTTATGAATATTTACGCGCCAAAATGAATATATACTGCAATGCAACACTTCCTTTTATTTATTTTTTTCCTTCCTTTTTGTGAGACTGCGTTGGTTTGTTCATTTTCGTCCATCATCCCCTTTCATCGGTACAGGCTTTCAAGAGATCACCACGCATCCTTTGTCAAGCCTACGCTCAGAACCTATCGTTTCGATATACTGTCAGAAGATTTCACGCAAGTGGGCATACAGAGTACTGAACAAGTCTATCAACTCACGTCACAGTCTGGATAAAAACCCTGTCGCCTTGAAACATTCAGAGACCACCGGGAAACGATCAATACAGGGAAAATGCCACGAGGGCCTGCTGGATCATGTCGGTGTATTTTTCGGCCATTAAAGTACCTTCGATTTCGTGAAGGGGCCTGAGCCCGTTGCGCGTGATGACCTCTTACACGCTCATGGCCGTAGGCCCGTTGGATGTAGGTTTCGTCCTATCTGTGGACGACCATTGAAATAGTATGTTTAATACAGGTTTCTCAAAACTAAATCAAAAACATTTTTGTAAAAAAAAATATTTTTCGATGTCACGTTAGCGTAGTACACCTGTAGTGATCCCCGTTAAGAGTCATATATAATTGTATAAACTTCTGACTGCGCATTCAGAAGAGATTACTGAGAGTTTATCTTCTCTGATCCGTACACTGGCATTTCGATACAGATTCGATACCGGCACAAGAACTTAACACATATGTTTAAGAGTGAACAACTTAGAACAAGATCACATCGACGCAGTGTTGGTGGTAACGCGTTACAAGTAACGGCGTTACCAGTAATGCGTTACTTATTTCATGTAACGTAGTAACGTATCCATCACAGTTTCACAATAGTAAAGAGAAACGCACTTACGTTACTTATTTCAAGTAACGGGTAACGTAGTTATGTTACTCAATACATCTTCTTAAAACATAAAAAATAGCGCTTATATATTTTTGTGTTTTTAAACTTCTTTTACCTGAAGTCCAGACGCATCCGACGTTACGGTCTGCTGGGGCCAATTAGACAGCGTCAAAAGGGCACCACCTTAATGCTCCTCCTGTTTCTGTACGTGGTCTATGATCGCTGAACCAAACATAAACAAAAAAGGACCAGTGACTTGCGGTTTTCACACTGCTTCATTGGTCCCATTAGCTCCCAGCTTTGGCTGCGTCTAGACTTAAGCTGAAACAAAGTTTACATGCACCAAGCCAATCATTTTTGTAATCGTTCCAGATACCTTCAAAATGTTGCCTCTTTTTGCCACGCAGTGTTCCACTTTAGAAAAACGCCACCGCTTTACGCCCTTTGCGCCAGTGACGAAAAACGTTGGAGTAAAAAATAACCTTTGTAACCATTAATTTTTAAACAAAAAGTAACGCGAAAGTAACTTTCGGTACTTTTTATCGGTAACGGTAAGGGGAACGCGCTCCATTTATGTTGAAGTAAGGTAGTTCGGTCAGAGGTTCTTTTATTTTGCAAGTAACGAGGAAAGTATTTTGTTACTTGGTTTTCGGCAATGCCTAGAACACTGCCTCTATTCTACTGCCTCAGGCCTTGTACCACTGGTATGTAGGATGCTTTTAGTTTACAACCTGTGGCAGAAATGAATGATTTCAGGTTTATTAAAAGGCTAAAGTTAATTACGCAGTTTATTACAATGCTCATCTCCTCTTATAATGGACGCAGACATGAATACTCACATTTAGTTGGAGCGGCATTAACGTATCGTTCAACCTCTACCTAAAACGGAAAACCGTTCTGATTTAAAAAATATATATATATATTGTCTCAATAAAAGGCTCCACTTGTCAAGAAGGTTCGTCAGTCATAGCCGAAGACAGCCATCTTAAAACGCCAACACACACTTACAGCATGCAAACAAGTCTCCAGACACGTTGTTGCTGGTTCTGACACCTTGTTTAGGACGACTCATCACTGAAACGACGAGCCGCCTTTGGTTCCAAGTTCACAAGAGGTGACCTCGTGCAAACTCTAGACGTGCCTGCTTATCTCTGGGTGTAAGTTTTGGCCTTTGGAGAGCTTTTCAGCTCCCAAGTCTCGCCTCGTTTAGTCAGCGCCGATTATCGTGTTTATGGATATCCGAAGATTGAGTTCTTGGCGTATCTTCGTCGGGGTAAGCGAAGGCTCACAATTCACAACGGCAACGACAGACAGGTCTTCAGCGAGCGTGGTACAAAATGGTCTTCCGTTTCTCGCTGCGTCAGAAACTCGGCATTCAGCTGTGTTTCTGTCAAAATTTTATCTACAAATTTTTTGGGGGATTACTTAACACTCGCAGTAATTGCGCGTCGACTCTTTCCCTCGAGTGCAAGGCCAATTAGTCTTAGCCTCTTAGCCTGGTAGCTTCTTCTGTGCGCCGGGCTCGTACGATGCTGCGTCTCAAGGCAAGCAACCACATCGCTTTAATATGTAGCCGGTGCCTACTTTTTTCATACCACGTAAAATAGAACCAACCATCCCCGAAAACGTTTAGCCGCGTTTACTTTAGGTTTTATGAAGTGATAACATACCGATAATTGTATTATTGTGTATACTCGCGCGTGCGATTGACAACCTGACCCTTTATCTCTCAGAAGAACTTAGCGTGGCTATGAGGAGCGCGCATCAAACGCACGGCTCTGAAGTCCCGCCGGGTTCTGCTGTTGGTGCTGGTACCAGAGCCGTCTGAAATGGCACCGTGTGGTGCTTAAGCAGACGGTCTCGCTTCACGCAATGCCTACACCAGGTGCTGTTGGTACCGCGGCGGTGGTTTCGTTGTTTGCGCGAAGCCTTTAAGGCGGTTTTGTGTATACACAGCGTGTTTCTGCATAAAAAACACAAAATACATTTTCAATGAACATCGACATTGGCAGTACATCCCTCGTTTGAAGGCTTTCGAACCCTGTCTTAATTTTTAATGAGGATTCTTTGAGAGCCATCCTTTCGCGCTAGAAAGCCAAACAAAACATAATGCAAAGACACAAAGACCCCCCCCCTTCGTTTCCTCCTCTCGTTTTAGCTGTTTAACCGTGTTTCGGTTCACGTTTCCAGCCACTCTTCACTGTCGGTCGCGAGTCTGCCCGTGTCGCCTCGTCCGCTACGACGATAAGAAACTCGAAAGCATGGCTTTTCGTAGAGTGAATTTACAAATAACCCATGGAATGATATAAAAACGCGAGAAACAATTCCCGCGGAGAATTGTACGGTCTACTTACTCGTTCGAAAGCGCACACTTTGGATAAAGTGCTACCTGGGTCTTGTCTCTACCCTGAACGCGATTTGTTTGAGGAGCGATATTTACGCAAGGAACTATATGTTTCAAAATTAACGACTTCTGATTGCTTGGCATTTTATAGTTACTTTTTTTGCGTCCTTTTAGGCTTGGGGGAAACATGATGACAGCTTTTGCCATTGATTTGCAGAAGCAATGGTTTGCCTCTTGTTTGTTGCAGTGGAATGTTTTCCGCTAAATTAAGTGGGAAATTTTCCCGCCAAATTAAGTTGGTCGATAGGGTCATGATGTCGCAGCCAGTTGTGACGTCATACGTGGCTGCGCGCGTTTCGTTATAAAATATTTTAGTACAACCGACGCCGGCGTCGGAGTTTCTGCCAGTCTAGCTCCTAAACGCTGTCATGGTAAAAACGCTTCCCGTCATTTATTCCGCCAAAATATTATCAAACAGCGGCAAACTAATTTCCGAACCTGCCGACCTCGAGGTTTCAGTTTCGCTTGATTTGGACTTTTGTCTCGGAGCGCCACTACATTCGGCGCTGAAACAAGCATTCAGCGATGGCTGGTATAGTGGGAGTGACGATGAACATTCAACAGTCGCTGGAGCGTCAATTATGGCTCAGCTTTCTACTGAAAGGTAGCCCTTCATGCCTTGTAAAGGAACACTGTGTATTTTGGTGGCCAAGGATATTATTTGCACATGACATCAGGGAGCTCAACTACTCCAGAACAGAATTTGCGGCTCCAAATTCGTTTTCTTTCCACCCGAAAATCTGCCAATCGAGAACTGGCCGGTTTGAGTCACGCTCACTCTCTTCTCCGTGGTAAAATGCCGTTTTCTATGCTCATAACCACCAAAGATAATCAAAGTCATGGGTCATCGAAGGCTAGCGCTCAATACTAAAAATAATGAAAAATATGATACCTATTTTTTGTGCGGCTTCTAAGAAACTGCAAATACGTTTGTTTAAAAAAAAAGTTGCACATCTGCCTGATTTTTGATGACTTTCTCCTCCCTTACATTTCTTCTTCCTCCCCTGTCCAGATTCAGTTTCGGCTTCGGCTTGGATCAGTTGCATATTTTGACTTCATTAAGAATATACGTGACGCTGTAGCAAAATATTGATTGGGTATTCTTCAGACACAATATTAAATCAACTGTCAAAACAATAAAAAAAAATTTGGGGGTGGTGTTAGTGTCTTTTTATTACGCGCGCTCGCCTGGTTTTCTTTTTTTTTTTACATCGTCCACGTTTGTACGTGTTCCAAGCAACCAGTCACCATATGGGTGAAATCTGTGACGTGGATTTGGTTTTTACTATGTGTGTGCAAGTGATAAATCGCAGACACGTGCCTCTTTTTTGTATCGATGTAGTCAAACTTGACACAAAAATACGCAGCCTTTGGGCAGTCCTCTCTAAGTGAGTTACAAATAATTACGAAGGCAGAATATTTATTTTAAGTTGTCGATGCTTAAAATGAATAAAATCACTTCAGGCCATATTGACATAGAATGTGAGACTCAAAACGACCGAGAATTGGCGGATCAAGATAAAGAATACTTTAATTCCTAATTTCCAAAGTCGCCTTACATAGTCATATTGGGCTTGTAACGAAAAATATCACATATTGGCTTTCTCGCAGAGCAGGATAGTATCTCCGCAGCTGCTTTGACTTCAGATTCACGAAAGAGACTTGTATCACAAAAAAGTCTGTATGACCAAACCCAGGAACGAATTTGTATTCACAAAGGGGAGAAAATAGTAAGTTTTGCTTAGAATACGCAGGACTCGTCCGAGAGCTTGCTATGGTAATAATCTATAAACTAACTATTTCGTGGAAATACATAAGCCTAGAATGGTGCCAGTCGATAAAACATGTGTGGGCCTAAATGCGTATTGCGTTAGATTATTTAATAAGATTTTATAAGCAAAATATACGAGTATAATGAATCCTAGAATGCAAGGCTTCAAATGTCACCAAAACATCAAAAAAGGCGTCATGTTTGCCATTGTTTTTTTATTTTCTGGTATATAATACGCCAAAAGTCATGTACTATACATTCACATAAAACATTACTGTGAGTGTTTGTGTGGTATGCTGTTTATAAAAGCCGACAGAACTGCGTACGAAAATCAACCAGCCTAAGCAACTTTTTACCTTCATTCACTTCATACCTTTTTATAGGCAAATCAAAATACCCACCCCGACACGCGTGTTCGATTTCAAAATAAAACCACCAAGGTATACGGCCATTGGACCAGCGTTACGCCGGCGCGGCAAGTGATGCATCTGGTGTTTGTTACGCCACTGCAGCTGGGGTGATGTTTACACCGCGCAGCGGAAGGCTATGCGCAGACCGAAGAAGGGGTTTCGGCAGAGGGCCTGAATCACCTTTCCTACTTATTTATACCCCTGCGCAAATAACAGTTTGATCATTTGCGTCCGATCCGCACCCGCAGACTTTGTATTTGCAACAGCAGACTTTGTATCCGCACCCGATACGCACACATATTTTGTATCCGCATTCGCAGATTTTGTATCCGCACCCGATCCGCATCATTATACTTTATATCCGCGCCCTATCCGCATCCCTATACTTTGTATCCGCATCCGCAGACTATGTATCCACACCCGATCTGGATCCGCATACCCTGTATCCGCATCCGCAGACTTCTGTATCCGCACCCGATCCGCATCCGCATACTTTATAGCCGCACCCAATCCGCATCCGCATACCTTGTATCCCCATTCGCATACTTTGTATTTGCAACCGCAGACTTTGTATTCGCACCCGATCTTCATCCGCATGCTTTGTATCCGCACTCGATTCGCATCCGTATACTTTGTAATCGCGTCCGCAGACTTTGTACCCGGATCCGCTGACTTTGTATCCGCGCCCAATCCGCATCCGCATACTTAATATCCGCACCCGATCCGCATCCGCATACTTTGTACCTGCAACCGTAGACTTTGTATTCGCACCCTATCCGCATTCGCATGCTTTGTATCCCCACCCGATTTGCATTCGTATACTTTCTACCAGAATCCGCAGACTTTGTATCCGCACCCGATCCACATCCACGCACACTATTGTATCCGCATCCGATCCGTATCCCACTTTGTATCCGCATCCGATCCGTCTCCCCCTACTTGTATCCGCAATCGCGGACTGGTTCGACGTCACCGTAACTTCTGCCATCTAGCGAGCGATGCGCGGGACTGGTGTAGCTAGGTCTCCTCAACAGATGCCATCCGGCGACGCGTTGGAGAAGCGATCATAGCTCTGTGCGTTTCTTGCATTGGGATTGATCACTACCAGAGCCTGTCCCGATCAAGAAAGGAAAAGCAGTCGTGGCTCTGCGTTACCGCGCCTGCTACACTCAGCGGATCTAAGATCAAATACTGGCGGCGGCGTTGATCTTTCTAGTATGATTTTTTTTGTTTAATTGTCCGATATCAACACGAGGGTGATGACAACTGATTGTCTTGTTTCGAACACTCATTGTGTTAGTTGTGTACCCGAGCCCATGAAAAAGCACGCTTGTGGCAAACGATAGAAAAGCAACATTTCGGCATGCCCATCGGCTTTCTTAGGCATTTTGGCACATATTTGACACTCGAGTAGTTGACGAGATAAACGCCAAACTTGGCATGCCCCGAAATCCCGAAATTAGATTTACTTTGGCAGTATGGATCAAGTATTGGACTTACTTTGGCACTCCACTGCGAATCAAGGGAAAATCAAACTTTGGCATGCCCGAAGATCGCCAAGTAGGGACTATTGTTACGCAAAGAAATTTGGCACACTGACAAGAAAAACCTAACTAGGCCTGAGGTTAGGTCCTTTCTGTGTTTCAAGGCAGGCGCTTGTGTGGCGTGATACCTGGGCGTATTGTGAATGCGACATATGCACGAACGGGAGTCAGGTTAGCATATTCTTGTAAAGGAACCGGACGAGAAAGATGACACTTTGTGGCAAATTTGCTCAGTTAAGGAATTTACCTAGAGGAGAATAACACGTTTATGTCGCTCCGTTCTATAAGATGCAGCAATGAAATATTTGAAAAAGCCACGGTTTATACGCCAAAAATGGTGGTATAAAAAGAAACACTCCAACAATGGTTGGGAGATCTTTTATCCTTTACGCCGATTCTGTTTGTTGTTATTAAGCGTCGTGAGTTGCCTTGCTTCTCTGCCATTGAAGGGGCGCGTGTAGTGCATGGGCCGCAATCGGCTTTGAAGTTTTGAAAAACAGCTTACCTGCTTTCATTTTTTTTTTAAATTTAAACACGAAGAGGCAGCTTTTACTTGCATTCATTGCTCGTACCGTGTTAGTCTCGAAAAACTCAGCCCATTAGAAACCACTAGGAGTGCCTCCTCGGCTCAAGATTGCCGAAGAAAAGCACTGTGCCATTTTAATGTTTACTCTCCGTGAAACCTTAAAGATGTTTACCTAGAAGACGAGACTAAACACACTGGAGTTGGAAGGATTACGGCTAGACCTTTTTCTCTTCCATCTCTGCTATGCGTGAGCGCTTTTTACGCAGGAAAGTGAAGAAAGACAATGCAACAGAAACTGGGCTTTCAATTAACAAATAGCTGTGTCGCTCTCTCGCTACAAAGCTATCGACGTAAGAAATCTACTAAGGTTTTTCTTTTCAATATATATAAGGGCAATAAGAGAACACCTGCAGCCCTTACATACTCTAAAAAGATGATATTAAACTAACCGTGACTCATTGCAGCAACGTCCATTTCCTTCTGATAAGTGCTAGCCCGCTATATTCTTAAAAAATAGTGAACGCGAGGGACAACGAGCACGTACCACGCGGCAGCAGAGCCTAGCCACCTCAATAATAACAAAGCCTGGCAGTTCGACGACGGAGCCATAGGGTGCCCGGTCACAGATTTGGATAGCGAGGATCTGGTAGCACAGAGCATTTTCTCGGGGAACCTGGACGTTAGCGCTCAGCTTTTGCACGGCGAGGACTCGAAAGATGGTTTTCGAACCTGACGACAAAAGAAGCGGTAGCGTGAGAAACGCGAGGAGCACGAGCGGACATCCAATCGCTCGGGAGAAGTGTGTTTCGGCGTCTCGCCGCAGCGGGGCACCCGTCACGTGGCTCTCCTCTCATCCGTTGTCTGCCGCTCTACCTTTTTAATTCCGCCGGCCGCTTCTCGTGGTGATCTGCCAGGGCTTTGTTTGTATAGAGGAGGCTATGTAGCAAGCATTGTACCGCGTTTCACGCGGCGGCGTTTGCTTCCAGGACACCTTTGATTGGATACATTTCGTTCCTTCTGCAGTTATAAGACAAAACGGAAACGACACAAAGTCAAAATGGAGTGGTGAAGTGGTTAGCACACCCGACCGGACGTGGAGATGCCCAGATTTTATATCCTGGTTCTGCCAAATGTTCTTTCAGGGTTTCGTAATTTTTTTTCCCGTTCGATCAAGTTGGGTTTGTTGATCTGCATATCTATGATTATTGCCTCCTTGTAGACCACCGGCATGATGAAAAGTGCTCGTGATATATTTAAACATGACTTTTGATTCTTGCAGGTGATGATGATACCGTGTCTCTAAAGCTTATACTTTTTTTTTCAGCACGACGAGCACGTACTACCGGCTTGCAATCGAAGTAATGCGGTCCACCCGGCGGCGTGTGCTTCCGAACACCTTTCATTATATTTCATTCGTTTCTTTTGTAAGACAGATAAGAGAGATACAAAGAGCCAGAAAATGAAAGATGTAGTGGTGTAGGGAATGAAGAAAACAAAAGTGTAGTGCTTAGTGGTTAGCACACCCAAACTGACGTTGCGATGCCCAGTGTTTAAATCCTGGCTCCGCCAGAATGTTTTTGACCTTCAGCGGTTTCGTAAAACTTTCGCCTCATCCGATCAAGTGCAGTTCATTCCTCTGCATATTTTCTTACATATACAGCGTATATATATATATATATATATATATATATATATATATATATATATATATATATATATATATATATATTATTTTATTTATTATGGTAGTGGTCAAAAAACTGCTGAATTAAAAGCTATAGTTTCCTAGTGTACCTTTCAAGAACAGTTTGGCTAAAATATTGTGTGCTCTCTATGATGCGTTTAGCTTATGCTAAAATAATTCGGAATAAGTTATGTCAATTTCTGATTCATGCTTGGCATATGACTCGTAAAGACTTGGATGATGAACTATTTGTTCTCAGGAAATTGCCATGTGAGGACAGTCAAGTGTATATATATATAAAATTAAATACATCTGCTCCCCATATCAATAGGTTCACAAGTGGGTGCGTTCTTCTGGCCGAAATAAAAAATATATATTTAATAGCTGATAATTCAGCGCAGCACTATAAAAATTAACAGCCCCTACCGAACACACTACAATTTAACTAACATGATAGGCCTTGGCAATTCGCGGAATATAACCGATTGAAGCCTACTCGTCCGCAACTCACCATGTCTCCCGGCAGGGGCGTGAGTAAGTAGGTGTTTAGAGAGTGGCGTCTCGACGGACCCCGACGAGCCACTGCGGGTTCATCCGCCCAAGTCTGGCCTGTGCGTGGTTTTTCCATGTCCGGAAAAAAGGGTATCCTGGTGGTTGAGCCCAGCCTGGGGTAGGTTTAAACCCTTCGGGGCCCCCCAGTGGGGCAATACGCCACTTCGGCCACCGGTTCTCGATGTCGGGAGTCCTGGTGAGGCCCGGCCAGATCATTCAGTCAGTCACCTCCCTTCACCCTTTCCCTCTGTGTCTCTTCTCTCCTTTTTTCTTTCCTCGTACACCATCTTTGGCGGCAGGGCTTACCTTGGGTGGCGATGGATCTCTGTCTGGACCGATACTTGAGTATAGTTTCCCTGCGGCACTGTTAGAGTACCGTCTCGATCAAAGCCCTTCTTGCTATGGTGCGTTACCAAACCCCTTGATAGGCTCGCTGGTAGGCGGTGCACCGCGGATTCCGAATATCGTTGTTTTTCTTGTGGCTAGCCGCGCTCCTAAACCCCGAAAGTAGCAACACCTCAAAAGGGCTACCCCGCTCCTCTTATCTTCAAAGTTACACCACTTCCCGGAGGGGAATTATGGGGTGATGCGGAGCATCGCGGATCGTAATTAATTTATTCCCTTCTTGACTGATTCTTTTGGCCGGCCGGATTTGGGCTGCGGCGGACGCGAGCGGCCGAGAAACGCTAGCAGACGACAGCCGCAGAGTTGCGGGGAAAGCCCACCCCACTGGAAAGCCCTGGCGTGGCGCTGCGACCCGCGCGCCCAAAACTATCCCCCTTTCACTCCTCCGGGAACGCGCGCAGCTGTTGGCGCAGCGCGCTACCGCTGCTTATATTCACACTTGAAGGAGAGGAGACTAGAGGAGGAGAGTTGCGCATGCGCGCGCGGTGTGAGTAGGAGCGAACACACGCGAAGTGCACGCAGCTGGTAGAGAGAGAGAGCGGAGAGAGTGACGCGCAGCTGTTGGAGGGAGGGAAGGAGGAGAGTTGCGCATGCGTAGTGTGAGTGCGGACTACGACGCCGACGCCGGCGCGCGCGGGACATAGACCCGAGCAAGAGATGCTCCGCATCTGGCAGCAACCGAACCGGAAAAGTATCCCAAATTTGCTTGCTAGTTCACACCGCAGTTGACACTGCATTTGTCGAAAGTTTCTCTCTTTTTTATTGCAAAGCACGTAGAAGCGACTAATTAAGAAATGTCCGCACAGAGGCAAAAATACTAGCCGGAGACCACCTTTTTGAGGTAGACCAATAAGCCAAAGAGCACAGTACTCTTGAAGATGACAATTCTGGGAAATTACCAGGTTACTGTAACTCCACATCGTACCCTGAACACTGTTCGCCATGTCATCTCTGACGGTGACCTCGTATGCAGTGAAGAGAACATCCTCGAAGATGTGTTCTAGGCCCCGCCCGGTGCTTACAAAACTAAACACATTTTCTCAACTCTCATTGGTTGGAGAGATAATTGACGTGTGAGATGTTTGATGTAAAATTGTTTCTATGTGCCGCAACAGTATTTACATCGGCAGTACCTTTATGTGAGAAACAAATCATAAATATAGAGTCATTATTGTTTTTAACCCTTTGAGAACGAGCGACAAAACATGAAACATCCGCTTTATTTACAAAAAGTTGGAGTTCAAGGGCCCAAATATGCATCACCAGCAAAGGGTTTAGAATTACAATACAAGTTTAGATGTTACAGCATTGTTGCCTCCAGGCAACAACAGGCCTCCTCCGTGTTTTGCGCATGTGTAAGACTGAAACATGCAGTCTTTGCAGGCACATTACATGGCACGATTACATAGCACATTACAGGTTCTGCCAGTGCGGTTAGGAACTTACGGCGTTCTTTTTTGTTGGCGCACGTTGCGAAGTGTCCAACGGTGTCCAGACGAACTTCTTTGAGTGGGATGACGGCCATCGGCCCACTTCGCTTTGGCTTCCAGTTGGTTTTCCACGTCAGACAGCGCCTTCATTCTTGTCGGTGTTCAGACCTTTCTTCATCTCGGGAGGGCCCATGCTCTCTCGGCCTTAAGCATCAGAAGTGTCCATTGCCCTTTCTTAGTGATGTTTGTTGCGTCGGCGTCTCGTCGGTATAACAACCAACAGTTTACGACAACCTACATCTATCAGGTGGAAAAGCACTGCAGTACCATCCTAGTGTTGTGCGGTGGAGGGCCACAAGCATGTCGAGGAGGTTCGCACCTCCCACAGACTGGTCGTATATTTTCACTATGGAGGGACATGGGAAACGTCTACCACTGAATCAGGGATTTCTTGTCCAAAACGCCCTGACACTGTGTTCAAGACTGGCTGACGCAAAATGGAAACTGGGAGTCAGAGCGGTGGTCGGAACCGCTTTACAGCTCGAATGTTGATTCCATCTGCGGTCGCTTCACTTTCTTCGAATGCCCCTCGGCCGCTCTTCTTCAAGGTGCTTGTCGGTAGAAAGCCCAAAGCCTTTCAGTCGTGCTTCACGAACCGTGCCGACAGAGTGAATTCCAACCTTCATCAAGGTAACTTCAAGGTCTAAACATCTAAACCAGTTATTAAAAAACAAAATATAATTATTGTGCCCAGGCACCATATTCGCCATCCAAGTACGATATTCCCTTTACTCGATATACGGCATTTCTGGTTGAAGCAAGATTCTTCCTGTGAGATTTCGAAGTTACAGACCATGCCAGCTGAATCACATGAAAAATTTTGACCCCATTTCTTGGGTGTCTTTGGAAGGTACTGCTTCATTGAGTTCCTTTCTTTGAAGGGAACTAGCTGCTCATCTACACAAAGTTTCTGACTTTTAGGAATCGCTTGAAACATCTTCACAAGGTGATTCACAACAGGTAGAATCTTGTATATCTTGTCTCGGACTGCATCAGAAGTATCCGGAGCGTGCTGGATGTTATTGAAGTGAAGCGATCGCCTGTGATAAACTCCCACCTGTCAGCCTCATGACGTCCGATATCTGCGGCACCTAAATTGTTCTGGCCAATACAGTCGCGTTTGTGGCTGCTTGTTGATTGACATTCTCATCACTATCCCAGAAATTGTTCGAGTTCAATCTGGGTCAAACAGGTCACCTTGTTTGAGCTTTTCTGGGTGCTGTAAAGGCTTGTTCTGATCACAAATAGTTGGTGAGCATCTCCGCATCAATGAACTTCCGGAAGTATGATATGGGATATTCAGAATCTCTTGGATGCGGAGGAACGTTCTTCCAAGCTGGTTCTGACTTCCCATCCCCTTGTCACTCAACTCTCCAGACCGGGATCTCTTGCGTACCTGGGTTCTAGTTGCACTGGAGGCAGTAGAGCGTTGGCGTCTGTCATCTTCTTCATAACTTTCAGTGGTGAAACTCATATCTATGGAGATAAGATATACAACAGTGTAGCTGTTCATAGTGTACCCTAAAGTGTTGTTCACAAAGTATACCACTAGACACCCCCATAAACTGTACAATGAGAGATTCTGAATGGACCGCAAGTGGACAGCAGATTACAAAGTCAATCTAGCCATCAGCAAATTTGAGCAACTATCAGTCCATTTACGGCTGGCAATAAATACTCCCATATATAACTATTACCTTCATTGTCATGGATAGGATGCTTTTCGTTTTCGACACTGGAAGAATCCAAATCAGAATCGTCACTAAGCTTTGGTGGCAACTTCGCTGCTGTCTTTCCATAGAAAGAACTGCTATTCATCCTGGTGTAATGACTTCCAAGTTAGCCTGAAAAAAGAGAAACTATATATGCGGTTTCAAAATCCACTATCAAAAACCAGGAGTCACTACGTTTCGTGAAATAACGTTTTACGGACAACTTTTCATGGACACACATTTCACGTGACACACGTCTCGTCGGCCTGAACATTTTATCGACAATCGTTGTGGGAATTGCACGATGTAGGGACATTCGCGTCGCACATGTATCACTAAGGTGCTTGCCACGTCACGCCCACAGACGCCTATATTGAACTAGTGGCTCGTCCATGATGCAATGCAAGAACGCCGCTTTTATGGTCACGTCTTTTTAGACATTGCAGAAGATTTTAGATAAGGTCGGAATATAAGACGGACGGAGGCAAAAATGGACGCCGACGCGCAGCTTTCCTGTCCGCGTCTCACGGGCATTGCGAGACGACAATGGAGTGGTGGTCAAATAGCAGAGGATGCAGGGGGATCGCCGCGCGTCTGGTCGCGTGACGAGCAGAGGACGTGTTAGACGCCAGGCTATGCACGCCGGATGTCGCGAAGGGCACCACAGCGGTGATTACTGAAAGCAATACCGGC
>JAZHYW010060436.1:0-13313 GCA_037355805.1 Ixodes ricinus | reverse complement strand
CAGGTCTCCTTATTAAGAATGTATGCAACTAAACATAAAACTTTCTTACTTCTCCCCACAGTAACCGTGTAGTTGCATACATTAGAGAGTTTTAGGGAACCGTTTTTGCACATCCGATACGGTACAATCGGCCCAACGGTACGAACTGCGCATGCGCTTGTCCTCTGCGATCTTACCGTAATGCGGTGGTCGAACCGTCCCACGTAGCATCCTATGTCGTGCGAACATTCCCTGGGTGTTCTGAATGTTGAAGGAACGTTAAAACACCATTCGGAACGTTCTAAGAATGTTCGTATGCGAACATTCCTTACAAGGTAAGCTGCTCAACATTCTAGAAACGTTTGTTGGCGAACATTCGTATGCACAATGTTCGCGGAACGTTCCCCTTTGAACATTCATATGTGCAACATTCTTGGAACGTTCGCCTGCGAACATTCCTAGAATTTTCGCAGGTGAAGCCAACTTTATGGAGCTTTCAAGCAACCTGTGTTTCGAAACACCATCCACTATATGCCACCTTGTGCCAAAAATATGCAAAGTAAGTGAAGGTTTTAGAAACTTAGCATAAGGGATCAGTTTTATCTTATACGAGTCTACCGAGGAATGTGAGATAAGGTGTAGGAGAAAAGCAATGGTTTTCAAAACTTGATAATGAGCTTGGGACTCACTGCGTATGTAGAGAGGCAGTTTTGAATAGACCCGATTTTTAGCATCTCGGATTCAATACTTTGAAGAAGGTATGCGTCCCGCTTGAGTGTGGGATGCCGTAGGTATCTGTTCTTATGCTCCGAGTGAGTAATCGGTTATGTTTGCAGCACGTTTTGATAAGTAGGAGTAAACTGCCGTTATAGTACAGGCCTAGGCTAATGCACTGAAAAAGCGGCTAGATTGTGCTAGGCCTGCAAAAAATATATTGTGATTAAAAAATATCGATCGCCCTGTGAGGAGCTTTATTATATTCATATACGTAGTACGGCACATTAGGGCTGTAGGCTACAAGCCATAATTGTGGCATCTTTGTATATATTCCTCAGAGAATGTTGCAGAAGTTCTTTGGATGTTTTGAGAACATTCTTAGAACCTTATTAGAATATTGATAGGATGTTCTGTCGTTCTCGGAACGTTCTAAGAATATCCCCTAGAAAACATTCCCCGAATGTAGCGATAAGTGCCTACGCCACATTCTGACAACGTTGATAGAATGTTCTTACGTAAATTTGCAACATTCAGAGAATGTTGCAGAAGTTCTTTGGATGTACTGAGAACGTTCTTAGAACCTTGTTAGGATGTTTCAATGTTGATTGAATGACCTGGTAATGTTCTATGTCGTTCTCAGAACGTTCTAAGAATATCCCTTTGAAGACATTCCCCGAATGTAGCGATAAGTGCCTGAGCCACATTCTGACAACGTTCATAGAATGTTCTTACGTAAATCTTCAACATTCCAAGAATGTTGTCTATGTTATTTTGAACATTCCCGGAATGTTCTCAGAACGTTCTCGTGCTACGTGGGGTAAGGCACGACCGGCACGATCAATGGCCGACAGGGACAGTCTCGCTTGGATAGCAAAACGGCTATTTCGCTGGCGGAAAGAGCGTGCCGTGGCTTCAAACATGATTAAAATAACTCGTGGTAGTGCCTGGCAGGAGCGCCATATGTGACAGCAAGTGCATAAAGGTGGATTCAGCAAATAAAAAGAAAAATTCAGAACAAAACGCGATAGAACATCCTCCATAGAGATAAATTAATGTTTAGCAGAAGCGACAGTCGTCTGCGCAGTAGCTCAGTGGATTGGAGCATCAGTTTCGCGAATCCGTAGAGGCGTGGTAATGGAGAGTTCGAATCCTGTTGGCCCACATATTTTTTTTAAAGTTTTTTCTTTATAATGAAAGTTTTTTTTATATTTTACGGTTTTTTTATATTTTATGTTTTTTTCATATTTTTTGTTTTTTTTATATTGTTTTTTTAGGTTTTAGTTTTTTTCATATTTTCAATTTTGTTTCATATTTTAAGCTTTTTTTTTCATATTTTAAGTTTTTTTTTCATGATTTAAGTTTTTTTCATATTTTAATTTTTTTATATATTAAGCTTTTTATATTTTTTAGTTTTTTATATTTTAAGTTTTTTTATATTCCGTTTTTATATTCTAACTTTTTTTCTTATTGTAGGTTTTATATTTTAAGTTTTTTTTTCATGTTTTAAGGTTTTTTTATATTTTTCAGTTTTTTCAATATTACGTTTTTTTTATATTTTATGTGTTTTTTTTTGTTTTTTTTTCATGCAAACGTTGGGATGTGCATTTCGAGCACTTATCACCCGTTTTTACAGCTGCTTTATGACTGAGTGTTATCTGTAGTGTGAACAGAGTGAGCAACAGCCTTCTGCATCAAGGCTCTGGATATCTTTTAGTTTAAAAATGTTGCATGAATTAAAAATGTGTCTTCTAATGCTAATCACATATATCCTATAAAACGAGGCCTTTAAATATTGGGTGAGTGTTTTAATAAGTGCACAGCAGTAAAGTTAAAGGTTTTCCTTTATTTTTCTTTTTCGTGGTCGTACCGTACACCGCTCAACGATCGGTTCGCGGGCGTACGACCGTGATCGTCTGCTGTCTTTACCGTAAGAGAGCAACCTGAGCGCCGTATCTAGCTCCGTCCCTCCGCCTCCTCGTCGCAAACGGGTTTCAGCGGAAGATGATATCTTCCTACTTCGGGAAGTGCTAGGCGCTAATCCTCTTTTTACTCCAGCCCTTTGGAATGACGTACTTAAAGGCGTAAACGCGGCGCCGAAAAAGAATTACGTCCGGCTGGATTTAGCCGATTGAGCTTTGCTCCGGGTCCACCATGTTGTGCCGCCGAACAAGTGGGGCTTCGTTGACGCGCGCTGATGCTCCGAGAGTTTTTGGCGCTCGCGTGTTTGTTAACGTTACGAGAAGATTGAAAAAGATGCATTTATGATGCAGTGCTTTATCCGTGTAAGCGTGAGTAAAAATAACAATAAAACTGCAACCCAATAATGAATGGCGGCCGTTCATAAACGGGCCGAAAACCGTGATATTTTTTAGCGTTCGGCGGCATCCTAAGTGTTTCAAAGCGACCAAATTGTTGCTTTGAACACTCAGTGAGAGCTTGTACTACCTTGCGAGCTTTTTGTAGCGTTGTGGCACTCAAATTTGATGTATGCATTTCTGGAGGCGATCCCCTTTTTTAACAAGCGGGTGTGCATTTTTTTTTTCAGTTTTTATGCAGGCAAATAACTTTGCGTGGCTCGAATGCAGTACTTATGATATCGCTGGACATTATTACAAAGTGTCTGAAGAAAATGGGGTGCTACAATGCTGTGGACTGCTCGAACAGCGCAAGAAAAGGTTCTGAAATGTACCGATTCCCGCAAGGGAAAGAAAACGGCCCGAGAAGCAAAATATGGGAGGTCAGAATGAAAATGGCTAACTGGAAGCCGACCTCGAGTTCTCGCCTCTGCGAAGTACGTTTATTCCGTTCATAACCTATACATCACTTCACCTTATTTTCAAGCGCAGCCGAAGCCAGAAGCGCGAGCATACAGCGTGAAGCAAAGCCCGCACTACACGAGCCCGCGTGCGGGTCAGGAACGCGCAAATCGTTGGGTTCGCGCTCCTGCTTTGACTTCGCTCGCACCTAGTATAGAGCCTTCTCTTAGTGCGCAGACAGTCGTGCAAAAGAACGTTTTGTAAATTGCTTTCGCCAAATAGAGCCTACTCCAAGTCATCGTCAGAAAGATCGAGCGCCGTTGTTGTCGGAAAGCTCGTCTGCTCCTTTAGCAGACGAACATTTTAGAACTTCGCAGTGCCAGTGGCGACACGCCATGGAGCGCCAGGTTTTGAATTGCGGTAGCACATTCATTCGAGTAAAAAAAATGAGACGAACTATAAGTAGGTATACATTGTTTTAGGTTCTCTATATGTTTCGGATGCGATTTTTATTTACTTGAGTTTCTACGATTTGTACAAACACGCAAATCTGTCTTTTCTCGATGAGGCCGATGCAGGTTTCCGTTGCCAGGGGCGCGACCTGTACCGATCGTCCGCTCTCGTCTGCAATAACGGTTCCCCCAAAGCCGTTTAGAGGCACACGATCGGTCAACTCGCCCGATCCAAGGTATCGATCGTTTTTGTTTATCGATCGTATGCCAAGTTCCGGTTCCCTAAAAACTCTCTATTTTCTGTAACGTCAACGACACTATTGCATGGTAGATAGAAAGACTTCTTCGGGGGTCAGTCGGGGCTACTTAGAATTCGATGTACCGCTTACGGGAAGACGTAGAACGTTAAAACTACAAGGCCACAGAGAGTCCCCTTCATAGTTCGGAAGTAGGAGGGCCGAGGGTCTGCAGACCAATAATTGTAAACAACCAGCCCAAATTTATTTTCTTTACGGTAAGTGTTGAATACCTGCCACCTGAAACCTGGGAGGAGTGGGAGGTCTTTTCTGTAATCGTTTTTTTTTTTAATACGGGAAAAATATTATTCTATAACATCTCCCGTAGGGCGAAGCCCGCACGCTGTTTCCTTCTCGACGCTATGAACGAGGATGACGCCTGCACTGTCCCCTAGCTTCCCCACCAGCGTCTTTAGTATTGGCGGTGATCGCGAAAACGTTTTTGGTGACGAGGGGGTCCCAGTGCTCCCGTTGTCGCTGCTGGCGTTTGGTTCCAGGATTGAAAAAATGGCATTCATGTCTCATTCGTTCTGAAATACTTAGGAAATAAAATCACAATGTTTGTCTGTGTCATACGACACAATTGACTCATATCACGCAGGTATAGGAAGCAGAAAATTACAAGCTGCTTCATAGAAGGCTATAATCGATATTTTTAACATCGAAAGCATTGGTTAGACCAGGCGCCACTTGTGATGGATGACATTGATGATGTTGCCGTGCCTTGCACTTATTTGTAATGTAATCCTGCATTCATTAAGATAATTTTCATGGTTCTAGCCGTTGACATCTCAGCGAAAAACATTCCGATGTGTAACAACTTGAATAAACCTCTTCAGGTAGAAAAGTATACCGAACACCGCAAGCAGAGGTCTATCTGGATCAGCTAATATAAGCGTATGCGAATAAAGCTATGACTCGGCGGCACAAGCCGACGACCAATTTAAGAATTTAGTAGTATATATCTATTCATCAGAAGGGCTCGGTGCAAGCATGCCTTGAACACAAAAATAAAAAATAAAAAAAAGAAGGAAACAAATGTATGCCTTTATACAACATTATGTACCTCCGCCTACCACATCTCCCGAAGGAGATAGTAGTATCAATAAATAAATAAAAAAATAAAAAATAAGTATACCGCCTTTTAATCTGCAAATAAAGTGCGAGCTGCTTTTTTTGCCTCAACTGATCAATGTTTGAAGTCAACATGGCGGCCAAGCCACGAATAGTTGGTCAATAAAGAGGACAGAGAAGCAACAATGAGGACACATTAGAAACAACAGGGCCACTTTTTTCTGCACACGTTCTAAGTTCTCAGAGAGGGTTAATCTTAGATAATTCAAAAATATAGAGCCAAACTCCACTTTCGAACGCATAATATATGTGTAAATTCTGACCAACCATGACGTTATCTTTAAAATGACGGGTTATACGCGTAAACAAAACAAAAAGTCGCATACCATAACACACCAAATTTGACCGACGATTAAAAAGACTCAAAAATAAATCAATATAAATTTTTTTTCTTACACAACATTTGCGCCGCAATGGTTGATTGTTTATTTTAAAAACAGAAATTGAGTGACACGTTTTTTGCGTGATAAATCGAAGTGTTTTTCTAGCCAGTCGATGGCTAGCAGTCCGGTGTTTGGTTAAAACGAGCCAGACCACTGGCAAGCCGCTGGCCAATGGCCTTCGAAAAGTCACACGTAAATAAGTTGACTACACTTCGTTTTTCATCGTCAATCAATGACAACATTCGCCGGAAAAGTAGAATGGCAACTGACTGCACATTTTTCTGCCGGTCACAAGTCCGAACTATGTGTACAGCATGTGTCCGACAAACAATCATTTGAATCTATTTGCCAACTACTGCATGAAGCTGCGTGGCAGGGAGGCTGGCCAATGACTGCAGGTTTTCTAGAAGGAGCCATTAACAAAAGCATAGAGCAATCTTGTACACGTTACTAAAAAAAGTAATCGATTACAATTAATATTACTCTTGGCTAAAAAAGTGTTCGATTAGATTACTTTTGATTACCCGACAGCAAAAGTAGTTGGACATTACTTTAAAAAGTAACCGTTACTTTTCCGATTACTTTATTGTGTGAGGACTTACATCTTTAGCGACTCCTTAACAATGAACTACTTCTAACCTTGAAACCTTACTTGTCACAAAGACCACGTAGGGAAATGCAGGATCTTGACGTTGTGTTTGAACTGGCTTTGTTATATTTTGCATCCGCTTTAGACATTCTTCGGTTCTGGTTCTCCTATGGTCTGCGAGTTGGTACCGTGGAGCAGTGATTTTTTTTATATTTCTGTGTGTGTGTGCGAGGGAGGGGTGTCTAGTTTGAACGAAAAACACAAAGAAAGCCGGCATTCTGCTCCCTCAAACTTCTCGTCCTGAATGGCCTTTGTCACGCACTGGGGCCTCCCTGGGGCTTCCCAATCCCAGTCCCAGGTAAACAAATCTAAAAGCAAACGGACATTTCACAGAAGCTATACATACAAAGGGGTTGACCTCGTTTCCTACAGATCCGGAAAATCTTTTTTTTGTTAAAAAAACAAGCAAATTTTATTTTTGTCATTTCAGAAAAAAAGTTTTGTGCGGGGGGGGGGGGGGGGTGTTCGTGGAAAAATAGTAACGGTTAGAAGTAATTTTCATTACTTCAAAAGTAATCAGATTAGTCTTGTGATTACTGCCTAACTCATTGATTACAAAATTACTCAAAAGTAATCGATTACAAGTAATTTGATTACTTGCAATGCGTACGGTACAAGTCTGGCATGGAGTGATGGTGGGGGGTCTGAGCCGCTGCACGGACCGCTACCCAAAGCTATTGACTCTTGTTTGTTGTTCTTTGTTGTTTTTTTATTAATAGCATAACAGCATCTAAATTACATGCTAACTCACTTTCTGAAAGCGCTTTTATTTACTTTTTGTGTATTTTTAGGGCTGCTGTAGCAGCTCGGTCGAGAGCAATCGCCAATACATATTTCGTTGCTGTTTGCTGCGGCTTGCTCACTCGCATACAATACGCTCTGCAATTCGACCTAAAAGAACAGTAAGATGCTTCAAATGTTCCTTTCCTATCACACCTTAGCAAAGTTCAGCGGTGAACGGTTCCGGGCGCTGCCACCGATAGTATGTGGCAGTACGGTACGTCGTAAAGCATCAATAACATGCGACCTAATTAACGCGCGTGAATGCTACCGGCTAAATTTGTTTGCGCCCCTGATTTAGGACCTGCAAAAAGCAAAAAGATAAACTTGATTTAAAAAAAAATATCTCATACACAGCGAAGGAGCAAGAAGCAGTGACAAACTAAAAAAAAAGGTGCGTTGGAACCTACTTTGATCTAGGCGCTACTGCTAGCACTAAGAAAAAAAAGTGAATGAACAACTATCGGAAGGTGCATTAACGTTTAAATTACGTGTTAGAATGTTATAAAAAAAATAAGACCAAGAAGATATGAAAAGGACGCTGACGAGAATCGAATTAACAACTTTGTGTGTACGATAGAGTAGCGCTAGCGGCTCAGACGCCTTGCTGTTTACCTCAATTTTTTTTTTATTTGTCTTATTTATTATATGAAAGACTTAAAAATAACAGAGCACAGATAAATTGTACATGTACAGTCAAACATTCACTGCTAAAATATTTTTACATAACAATGTCATGCAGACAAAAGAAAGCCAAGTGAAATTTTAAAATGTTATTTCCTGGTATACCTGTGTGACATACCGGCATGCCAGGTACAGATCTACCGGTCATGGTTACAGGCCACCGGTACGCGAAACGGGTCACTGTGTTGAAAGATACTGGTACCTGTGTATGAAGATACTTGCCGCTTGGCTCTATTATTTGTCGCCGGTGGCCTTGTACCGACGTTACCTATATCCCTTTAGCCGGGTGACCCAGTGAACCAGTATTGGCACCTGGTATCGTCGGAGGTGATCTATACTCTTCCAGCAGAAATCGGTATATGTGTGAGGATGACCGGTACAGTTTTACTGGTGGCTTTGGCCGACTAGATGATTCAGTCAGCTGCCTCTCCTCTCCTCTCCCATCTTTAACTTCCTCCTTCTTCTCTTTTTTCCTATTTTACCTTCTTTGACGTCAGGGGCTAACCTAGAATTTGGCGACAGAACTCTCTCTCGATCCACGCTTGGTTACACCATGCCGATAACGCCTGGTACGAGTAACATACTCAGTAAAGCCAGACCTGTTTTGAAGTGTTACGTATCCGCTGTTGGACTCCGTGGTGGGTGGCAGCGCTTTAGATGCCGAAGTTTCTGCCCTTCACATGGGGGTTCAAACTAAAAACCTTCCTCGATCGGCCTCTTCCAAAAAAAAAAAAAAAAGACCAAACCAAAATACTACTCACTCAAAAAAAAAACCATCGCATATCTCCAAAGTGCAAAAGCGCGGTAGGTTATCCCGTTTCCAGGTCCTGAAAGTTCTCGAAAAAGTAATTGGAAAAAAAATGCTATGCATATATATGTCATTTCCGGTGATCTCCTTCTAGAAACACACACTAAACAACAAAGAACGTGTTTCACCCTTAGCACTCGACTGCGTCATCGATTACAAAGTCACTGTCCAGATCTCACCGAACACGCCACACGATTGGAGTGGGGGATATCAGAGGACGACTTGCTCAAGAGTACAGGAGCCGGGTTAGCTGAGGGCATTGCTACGCAGGGAATGAATTGCTGCCCGGCCTGTCGCCCTTCTCCCCGATGGTGCTGAATGAAAAATATATGATGCTGTGGTAAGGAGTGAAACCACCTTTCCTGAGGGTGTAGTAGCGCAGGTTCTCTTGCAGTTAAAATTAGATAGAGGAGTTGGCAATAAACTACAGAAGATGAAACTTTGTTTAGAATTTTGGGAGAGTTCTCATCAGACGGATCGTTACCACGAGGTCTTCACGTGTTGCTTGCGTGTTGTCACACGTTTAACGCAACTATACTTAATTTGTGATGATGATACCCCGTGTTGTGAGCATTGTTACAAAACCTTGACTTTCCGGCCAGTGGCGTCACAAGGGGGGGGGGGGACGGCCCCGGGTGCAGGGCTTAGGGGGTGTCGCGGCGGGCTACGAGAGCGGGGGGGGGGGGAGGGGGGGGAGTCGCGGTGGGCCACGCGAGAGCGGAGGGGAGGGGGGTGTCGCGGCGGGCTGCCACCCGGGTACCGCTGACCCTCCTGACGCCACTGTTTCCTGCATATTCTGTGGCACTGCAGGTAATTAAGTTAAAAAAAGAGAGCATGTTTTGCTTGTATTTTGACTCCCGTCTTCCTCTCTACCTGCGTTCCTGCTAGGATATGAATCTCTTTTATTGTTCAATAAAGTTTTAGAATTTATTAAAATAACTGGCTAGATACAGCTGTTATGACTGCGCACAAAAATAAATCAGTCACTTTTGTAAGGCGATTGTCAATAACATTCATCTTGTTCCATTCTTACAGAGCGCTTATTATTTTGTTTTAAAGTTTAGTGAAAGTTATCTGGTGCTGAATAACACTTCGGTTCTGCTTAGGGTTACGTCAGCAAAGCGAAAAGTTCTTATTCACGGTTTGCACTCTGCTAATTAATATACAAATTGATAATTTAAAACCCGCCAAGAGGCGTTAGGACTCACAAAGTTAATATGCTTTCAAGCAATGGCATGTTTGTGTTTGTCCAAACTATTCCCTAGTGTGACATTTTTTTTTTTAAATAATGCGCCACAATACTTTTTGTTTAATATTTTTTTTGATGTTCGGGACACGTGTTTTAGCCGTAAAACGCCAAGATATTCTAAATTGCACCCGCAGAAACGCCTACTTTCTTGGCCTACTCCAGCAGGCGTGGCAGCAAAATGCAACGCGTGCTGGATCCGATAAGAGCTGGGCAATATCGCGATATAAATGTATCGCGATTGTATTTTAAGATACTTTCGAGTCTTATCTCTGTATCGAGATGCATTTAAAAAATGTATTGGTATCTCAGTGTGATCTATATTTAAGATGTATCGTGATACTTTGCCAAACGTAGGCATCTCGTTATATTGTTGTCCTTTTTAAGATAAATTTAAAAGATAAAAATGTTTGGTGCAAGTTGCTTCGTAATTTATATTATGAACCCGCCGTATAACAAGATACATCTCAGCCGCAGACATTAAAAGAAAAACTGTAGTTTAAAAAGGTGCGGGCAATTATAACAAAATCAGCTCCTCTTACAAAACCCTCCACTCTTTCGAATTTAGCGGAGAGAACGATGTAGAAGAGTTGAGAGAAGAAAAAGTACGGTCCTGTTGTCCAATCTCCCCACACCTGGGTAATTCAGAAGTTTGAGATGCGCGACAGTTTGAGATGCGCCTCACGGCCAAACAGAATCCATTTCGGGCAGACGCCTTTTTTGTCAAGAATGGCACGCAGTCTTTACCGTTCTGCAACTATCTGGTTCAACAGGGGTGACATGTTTTCTTTAGCGGCATTAATGATCAACAAAAAGTTCGATGTAAGGGGAACAGCATACGATAGACCAAGAAAGGAGCACAAGCATAAATTACCATTCGTATTCCCCACAAATTACGCTTTCCTTTCTAGCACCGTTCAGGAACAAATGCATTTTTATACGTATCTTTGTCTATATTCCGGAATACCTTTTCGCCGGTTTTGCAGAACTATCTCAAGGATTTTTGTTGCTTACAAGAAAAATATCTCTGAATCTGCATTCTGGGCCTTAAACACATATATCAGTATTTGTATTTCCGAATACTTCTTTAAGTATCTCTGTCCAGCCCTGGATCATACTCAAGCTGTGTTTCACCAAGAACCGTAAAAAAACGAAGTAACAGCACCGTCCTTTTGGGTTTTTTTTTTATTACGAAACTGGTTTTTATTTTCCCTGTGTAAGTTTCGTTGTCGAAACTGTTCTGAATTTTTAGATCTGGGAGATATATATTTGGAGCTTTTAAGAACCAAAAGGTACCCAAATCGCGATGATTTATTACGTTAAGGGGGACCTTTATTTTACTTTGCTATATTTGTGCAAATCTAATTATTTCTTTTGTGAAGTATTTTGAAAACTTTAATGGAGCAATGCGTTAATATGCGTTAAACAAAATAATGTTCACAAGTTAAAAGGCATTCATAGTACGAGTTTTCTTTTTTTGTGCATTTTTGTTTTCTTGATTACAAGACTCGCCCTCAGTTTGTACAAAGCAAAAGCAACTACAAAAAGGCAGTGTGCTTTAATATAAAATATATCTAGCAGGACATAACAGAATGCATAATGCAACACAAAATTCCGCTAAATCAAACAGCTATATACCGCATTCCCAGTACGGACAATGCGCAAATGAAAATATAACGCTTGAGAGCTTCTTGGTAAAAAAGCATTAGGTCAACGCCTGGGAATTAATCTTTTAATTTTGTAAAACGTGGATGATACAGATGCAATTTCTTGTCCACATTTCCCCAGTAAAGGGTAGTTGTGCAGAGAAAGAACACATTTTGAGAGAGTGTGTTTACGAGCTTTCATTAAGCGTTTTTTTAATCCTCAACACTACATGGAAAGTGGCAGGAAAAAATACAAATTTCCCTAATTTACTTTTCTTATGGCTGGTGAGTCAGTGTCACGTGCAATATTGTCGGTGGTATATATTTTGCTCCTGCCATAGGGTGACTGGCAGAACAACATGAGTCAGTTTATCGTTTCGTCTGGTGAGTGACCAAATACAAAGACCGTTCCGAGAATGAGCCTGTGGCCGGTACCATATTCTGCGATCATGCATGTGCGACGCAATTTTCTTGCTTTGACAAGCGAGGTAAACGTGGCGCACGTGATGGGTTATAATAGCGACCGACATATATAATATGCTGACCGACTATGTGACAAATTTACCCGGCGGTGAATTCACTTTGTGAGCGACCTATGAACTGTGACTCATGCGCTGCCGGCAAAAGGAATCTAAACCTTGGCACAATGCATCTGTCGTTCGCCCCATATTCAAGCTTTAAAATGAAGAAATTTGAGTCGACAGAAACGTCGTTCTTAAAACAGCAGCGCATGATCAGTGTACGTAATACTCTTCAAGTTACGCAAAAAAAAAAAAAAAACGCAGCCTCACGGCGTTTGTTGTTCTTCTGTAAGTGTAGTAAAGACCCCTAGTCCAATCAAATCCAGACAGTGCATCGGTATGTTGCATTTGCGGTCTCTCTGAGAATATGTGTCTGCGTATGTCCTTTTATATTTTATCGTGCTGTGAGCTACGCCACGGGGACACAAAGTAGACAGGGTTACTGAAGAGCTACGTTCAGAGCGTAAAAATGTGTTTCTCCATGCCTGAATCGGCTTCGACTGACATTCGTGAGACAGATTCATGGACGTTTGTTTGTGATTTCAGCTCGTTGTTTCCGTACTTAGTTTTGCGCGAAGAACCATGAGGCACTTTTAGCGACATATATAGACCCGCAGTACGTACTTTATGTGTGTGCGCTTCGACACCCGGCGTCGCCTTGTTTCTGCCAGGGTCAGCTAAAATGCAGCTCTTTTCACTAGCTTCCGTTTTCCATTAGGCGTCACGGCGAATGTCGGTGAGAGTTCGCAAACCACGTCCTAGCTAACAAAAGTACTAAATGGTTGTTTTCACCCATAGCGTGGCCTGTTTAGCAGTTCTAGCGATTGTGATTACCACGACGGGGTGGACATGACTTACAAAACAAGAACGCATTTTGCCCTACTCAGGAGAGTTTATAAGTAACTTACTCTGGTCGTGAATGTAACATTATCAGATGTTTGTCAACTAAAAGTCTATTATTTATTTTTAGTGGTCAGTTGGTAATGCTTATATGATGATTGGCGAAGAGATGTGTACACCACTTCAAGCAGCCAAATATTATCGTGTTTAACCGGAACCGTCCTTAACGGAGTGGGATACACAGTGTAGCCGGCCGTCGCCATGTCTTGACTTGGCTTCATCGGTATATCTCCCCTTCTCTAAAAGGAAAGGCCTGCTTACTTCCGTTGAACGAAGTTATGGTCGTTGTGTAGTCTTGTTGGTGCCCTCCTCAGTTTCGTGGTTCTGTGTAAGCCTTGAGTTGGTTCGCATGATTCGGCTAG
>JAZHYW010060435.1:0-29601 GCA_037355805.1 Ixodes ricinus | reverse complement strand
TGACAAATTTTAAAATCAAGGTTTGTTTTAAGGGGGGGGGGGTGTTAGCTGGGGAAAACTTCATAAAACTTAAGACGTTCCATAAAATATCTTCATATAATTTCTATTTTAGTCTCCAGAATTTACGATAAGACAAGAACGTGTTTTCTAACAATATTAAATTAACTCTAGGGATCGCTTGGTCATCGCAATTTTTTGCTTTCCGTACAGTGCAAAATCTTTTTCTTTACAAAGAAAAAAAACATACTGAGAGAATTTTCTTGTACAATACTTGCTTCTGGGACATAACTCAGCCTATTCACACTGAATAGCTTTTGTTTCAATTTAGAGCACGTAAATTAACCTAAATTTGGATATACCATTAGAATCGTTTGAGACTGAGAACGTTCCAGCGAGTACACTATATTATCTTCATGCTGTTCTGCGTTATGTTGACCTGCAATTTCTAGAAAGAAAACTTACTAACTTATCCATTATTTATTGGGACCATGGAAATATATGGCTCTCCTGCAGGCGTGATTGATTAAAATGTTTGGTGACAATACATTTTGTTCCCGAATAAATGTAAAATGTTTTTTTTTTTCTTCACGCCAAAGCACATCACTGCCCTAATACAGCGTGAACAGTCTGGACAAGATTCCAAAGCTTCAGAGCTGGCTGTCATCCCAATCAAAAGTTTTAAGTGATATGTGAAAATTTTAGGGGAAACGTGGTGGCCGATCTAAACCGCAAGTCATCGACAGACACATGAAGATGAATGGCGACAGCTACAGAAACTTAGCCTCATCTTCGATTCACATGTTCAGAAAATCACTTATAACATTTTAAATTAGATAACGGTTAGGTCTGAAACTTTAGCATCTGGTTATCGAACCTGTAGCCCTACGTTTGAGCATCTACTGGGCATTCGGCGATGTGTAGTTTATATTTACGGAGGGAAAAATTATGTGAATCTTTTTAGAATACATAGCGCATTTTTGCTAAACAAAACTTTATTTGTATGCTGAAACGTTGCGCCTAAAATCGAGTGATTGAGTGAGTGAGTGATCTATTTGCACTTAAATTGGTGCGCACACAGCGGCGTGCCAGGCAAAGCAGATAGGTAAAAACCCTTACGCGTGTGCGTCTGCCGTCTGCCAGCCTGCCGCCGTGTGCGATGGGAGTTATAGCACTACCCCAGCTTTAGAAGCGTTAAATATATGATGGCCGTGATGATGGAGGTGGTGGTGATGACGATGATGTTGTTGATGACGGTGGCGATGGTGATGATTATGATTCAAGGGGAAGAGGGTGAGGTGTGAAGGTCATGATGATGGCAGCGAGACGCGCAGCGTATTCGTCTCGCAATCCTTGCAAAATCGAAAGTTTTCAAAATGTAAATGTGCTACTTGTATTTGTATTTTTTCAACATGGACACTCTGAAGATGGTAAAGATAAAGGAGAAAATTTTGAGCTCACAATTGCCCACTTTTGTTCTCAATTTCTAAGCAACTTTCCATCGTCTTCAGGTACAGGCGCTGCATAGTTCATTTTCCAGATAGCTCCTTTCGAACGATTATGCTGTATAGGTGTGAAACGACGAAGCGTTTTATTAAATAGTTTAGTACATTATAACTAAGTTTCAGCGCTTCCAGTTGAAACCAGAAAGTCAATAACAGCTTTCCGAATTTATTTCTCCGCATTCGGTTTTAGCCGAAATAGGTCAGTCTCTTCATTCGCCGGAAACCATCAAAGGGGGCTTTTGTATTTGGTTAGCGTTTTGATATATTTCAGCACGTCTACCCGGCACGACGCTATATGCTCGATCGCTGTTCGTTTTTCTAATGCGGTTCTAGTCTGACAAAACGCTCGTGTTGGGCTACTACTCACAGGTTTACTAACAACCCTCTGTCGTACGTTGTAGATAAGGGGCGTATAAACAAAAAGGGGGAAAGGGGGCGCCACGACGGGAGTTCGCCCAGGGTGCTTGATGGTAATGGGCCGGCCTAGAGGTACCGGTTGTGTTTTTGCGATCACACTTGATTGATTGGTCAACATTAGATACTGCGGTGCATCGCATCCTGAGCTCGACTTGTTTGAAGTGGGAACGCTGAGAGGGAGAGGAATTATCTAAACTTAGGGAGATAAACAGTAAAGAGAGGGTGCATATTAACGAAGAAAACCTGAGAAACACACATATCTGTATTACAGTCCCATTGAATAATCGTGACTTAATTGGAAGGGAAATGTACGGTCGTTGTGTAGACCAATATCTCACTCACTTGTGCTTAGTGTGTGTGTGTTTCTTAATTCCTCTTTGTTTGATGAATACACATGCCATTTTTGTTCCTGTCATTTGATATAATTTTATGTTAACAGTAGCGCTAAAACCAAAACACTTAATTGCCAAAAAAAACACGAAAACGTGTCTTGCTGTATATTTATTCACCAATAAAAACCGAAAATATGCGTTCGATATAGAAACCAAACCAGTATGAAACTGGGAACTTAAAAACAATAAAAAACGAAAACGTTGAATCCTAGTTACTTAATTTTGTGCGCCTGTGTGTACCAAACATTTAAATAACCACTCCATTAAATGTGTATATATTCCTCGACGATAGAAGACAGTTTTAATAGGTGATTTGACCAGTGAAAACGTATTTCCTGAGAAAACATATTGTTAGTTACACTTCACCCCCAGGATGCTATGGCAAAACCCTATGCAGATTTATAAACAAGCTTTATGCAAAGTTACCGGAAATGAGGTAAAGCTGAGGGTTTCCATACAAATTATTGGCACTGCCTTCATTCAATGTCTTTCGTTCTTAAGACAGGATTTAAGTCATTTTCTTTTTAATAAATTAATTGCAGACTTCATAATTCAGTATGTATTTGCACGACCTGCACGACATGGTGTTTGATATAACGCATAAAATTTGTTTAACATTTCAATTTTTGGAGGTGCTTTAGTCAGCTTTAAAAGACCGCCAGTTCTATGCTGATAACACCTGCCAGTTCTGATTCACTGCACGAATAATATAAAAACGGTAATTAGGCAGGGTACAAACAAATCTGTTTAGCAAATATATCTCAAATGAAATGAGTGAACCCCAATATTTAGTAAAAGTAGGAAATAAAATATTGAATCAATTAAACCTATCTGTAAGAAACTAACACTTCACATGAAGCAATTTACACTGACTTAACAACTTTCTACGGTATGAAGTCAACATATATACTCACAGTGCACGGTGAGCCGTCCTCTTCGTTCTCTCTTCGAATAGGCCCATCCGGAGCACAGATAACTACACTGAATCCAGGAGCGCTACGAAGAAGAGAGAAAGAAAGAACAAATTCGAAGCAAGGTAATTTGTGATTTCTAGAGGAAAAAAAATTAATCGATGAAATGTTAACACGTACACTGTTAGAAGAGCTTGCATATCCTCAGATATGCACACAGGTTATTTGTTCTAGTATTCTCTAGAGATGAAGACATGCGCATATTCTAATTTGATTCAGGTTAACTCAGGATTAAAGCGTGTGTCGTCACTGTCGAGCTTTAAAAAAGTAGGGCGTATCACATTATGCTCAAGCTTATTGCTTGGTGATTGGCTCTTTGGGTGTTCCCATTTGGTGATGCCGCAATCTCATTGGCTGAGGAGCGATAATGAGATGCTTGGACTCCCACACCCCGCGTCTCTTCAGCTTTCGGCGACTATGGCACCTTAAACATTTGAGTTATGTGGCCCATGTCAGCCGGAAAATTGCAAGTTTGGACCAAAACTGACAAAAAATATTCCCGGTGCTGCTAGAAGATTTTGCGATAATATTATATTATAAAAAAATAACTGCATGTGTCTAGTGATGTAAATGTTTCTATCGGCTAGGTTACAACTCGCGAACAGGGAGTAAATATCGGACACTTACAGCCCGTCTTCGAAACGCTCCTTGTGCACTTTTCGCCCTCGTCGTCTCTAGCGGGGCTACGTCTGAATCGCACTGGAAAAAAGAAAGGTTACATAATATTGAGTTAGTATCGAAGCACAGATCATCTGAAACGTTATGTCGCCAGCCTGGACTCCGAAGAACGTATGTGTACTAGAAAAGACGTACGGTAGCGTCCATCCGCCAAGGCAACGTAGCAAAAGACCAGGGATAGTAGAAGCGCCAGTGAAACCTTCATCTTCGTGGTGTTCTCTGACCTGACGTGACCCGGTGAGCTTTCCGACACTTACAGACGCAAGACCGACTACGGGACCAGGGGCACTAGACTTCCCAAGACAAAAGAACGTCGGGTGTTCTTATTAGGAGTTGTGACCTTGCATTTTATCTGTTCCTGAACAGCCACTGCTTTTTCGAAGGAAACGCCACGCCTATCTCAAAAGAAGACACAGGATCCGGGCAGCTCCTTCCGCCCACTAGTTCGCGTTTTTTTTTTTCGTTTTTTTTTTTTCACTTTATCTTTTGAGCGTGTTCGAAGAAACGAAGTAGAAACAAGACCTTGAGCGGGACAGAGTTAACAGCAAGGCGCATTTCCTGCAAAGTTTCACGTATATTTGTAAAACAGAATGCTTGTTATATATTTATGTACACAACTTAACTTTAATTGACTAGGTTTGTAGTTATTATTTTATTTGTTACGGTTATTGACGCATAAAATAATTTCGAGTATTTTATTTCCTTCACTTGAAAGAACATAAATAGCGAAGGCCCAGGTTATGCCAAGCAACACAATTACGTCGAAGCGTTAAAGCTAGGAAGTAGAAGCATCACATCTGCCAATAGCTAAACACTTGCGGTGTCTTGTTTCCTGACAGGTCTTTCACCGTCGGTTTTGTCAGAGAACGCCTTTTCTAAAGCGCAATTAGTGTCGGAAAGCGCAACAGTATACCGTACTTATAATAGCACATTTATGGTCTAATTGATGATGCCAATCTACTCTACCACATAAAATACGAGAGGTAAAAACGCGGCTAATTAAAATCGTGTAATCCACTACGGGTCCAAAAACATTCTATTGTTGCATAGCGTTCGCAGCTGAAGGCGCACCTCATGCAGAAATTCCTAGATAATTAGCTTTATAACATGCGCTAGAGAACTTGTCGCATCCTCATAATATCGCGTCTAAGAAGTGAATGTCTTTGCGTCTTCCTCCTTTTACTCAACACCCTGCCTGGTTGGTTTTTTTGTTTGTTTTTTGTTTAGTGATGACCCTGTAAATTCATATAAGGGTAGTGTATCCAGAGCAACATAAAACTTGGTCCAGTTGAGGGCAGCAATCCCTGCAGGTACTCTCAGCAGGATTTTTGTTTGTCTGCCTTCGTTTCTTCTCGTCTTCTATAAAATTAAAACAGAAATAATGTTTCGAAGTCGCTCCCTCATTTGAAATTTCATAAAGCCTATCCTGACTGTAGATATATGGGGGTGTAATTATCCCCTTGTCAGATTAAGCGAAAAGTGAATTAATACAAAGGATGACACAACGGATCTTCAACTTCAAACAAAATTTTTATTGAAAAAGCACAATATAATAATATAGAAGTCACGCAGGGCATAAATAATGTATATTCCTTATGACAGAACTGCACAGCGGGGGGCGCTTTATCATCTGAAGGAATTAAGCAACGATCTGCTGAACGTGTAAAAAATATATATCGTCGGTCCAACAAATTTGGTTTCTTCTTCTAGCGATTCTTTTATAGAATAAAATTAGCCGGTATGTGCATCCTATTAACAAAACATATCAAATAGCACAAAATAGACAAGGGTCAAGAAGTATACAGGACAGGCGCTATTTTATTTGTCTTTTGTGCGCGATTTTATACATTTTACTATAAGATGAACCAATTATCCCAACAACGTATTTTACCATCCTATTAACAGTTTGTGCTGATGCCTAAAATCAGACCAATACATAAAAAGTGTGTATTCGCCATTCTTGTTGATATTTGTGGGTATTTAGATCTCGGAGAAATAAAGAGACGTATGGTAACATCACTTTACTATGGCTCTAATAAACGTCGACCAATTCTTCGAGGATCAAGAGAGGGTTCTGTCGCGGGCCGATCTTCTGATTCCGACTCTGTTTCCAGCATTGGTCGGGTTACTGGTGCTGGTGCCGGCTCGGGTGATGTCGACGAAGGTTGGCGCCCTCCACCATTGGACATCGGTCTTGGATACTTTGGGGTCACCAGGACGTATGTGTAAATTGTGCCTGAGCCTCCCGGATGTATCCTAGGTGGAGGCACAGCAGGAAAGGAATTCCACGATCTTCCAAAGCATTTGCCGGCCTTGCAAAAGCCTCGCTGTTTGTTGAAGGTCTGCGTTACAACACATAAAAAGATCATAGGCTGAACGTTAATAATTTTGTAAACAATCATTAAACAAGCTCTAAAATACTTTTTGGCATATTCTACAAAATCATTACATACAAATCAGACCAAGTTTTTGTTATCAAAACCATTCGAGATCTTGATACGGTAAAGCCTATTCAACTTCCCATACTTTGGCACAGAGGTTTCTACTCATATTTAATTTTGCAGCCTTTGAAGCGTAAATTTGTTATTATTCGCAGTTACTAAATATATATACATATATCAAATATTAAAATAGGTTGATTTTGTGAGAAGCTTATATTTTAACGGGAGAAGGAATTATGTTGGAAACTGAAATGTACATACGCCGCCTTTGTAAATTAAGAAAGATCTCTCGCGAAAAACGGAGATCTAAACAACATCGTAGGTAAAGGGAAACGTTTTAAATAAACATAAAAGTATGCTATATCAGGAAAAATTCACCTTTCTGGTAGCCTTGATTGTGCGCGCCTTTATCTGAGAATGTAGTCATTGCAACACCATTGGGATAGTCATATACAAATTTCGCGAACCCTTTATTTAGCCTGAAGTATCACATAGTCTGCGAAATGTTTTGTCCGTGTTACTCGATGCATACGGATTTCAAACATTCAGGTAATTTCTGAACATCTTTGGACAAGCTTTTTCACTCCACGGGTACGAGAGACGATAGAGCCTAAAAATGTTGATATGCCTTCATCATGCGTGCTACCTTAACAACATATTTAAACCAAATATGTCTAAGGTTATGGTTGTAGCTCTTCTACTATCGCAATCAAAATGTCCAAAGCGATTCAGTTTCTTTTCTTTTTTTGCTTTTTAAATTTTTATAAAAATTTGTACATAGCGTTCTTCTATCGTGAGCCTTCTCTTAGTACGATCTATGAAGATACTTAAGGACACTAATATAGTTTAATTAGTAGAATCTTCATGGGGATGCCCGCGTTTCAACTGTCTTTTCAAGGGAATTTTGTAGTACGTAAATTACCTATCGTTGAGCTATATGCTCAGATCACTTTCCTCAAACTTAACCTTATTTTTTTATTGATATTGACTTTATTCATTTGCACTTTTCACTTAAAAATGTGGGAACGATATCTAAAATTTTATGAGAAGGAACGAACGGCTTTAAGTTAGAGAGATGGCAATGGCAAAACTGAGATAACGATCGGAATTTAAAAAAAAAAGCGAACAACAACGATCTTATATCTGCGCACCGACATTATCGGTGTGTTGTCATTCGACCGGCCTCGTCTTTAAATCGCAAGGATTGACTCTTCTTGATTTCCACTACTATATTCGATATCTAATCATAAAATGGCAGGGCTCATATGCAGAAGTCGCATAAAATGTGTGTTGAAGATCTGACATGTGTAAGAAAGCGAATACTCTGGATATGACGAGTGCGATATGTGGAACCAAAGATGCCCAAAAATGGCATTTACAGAATGCGACACAGTTACCGTGAACACGACACCCGTGCTATTCATAATTGTGTAATCAGCGTTTCACAGCAAGTATTAGTACCAACTTTAAAACTTTTTAACAGCACATTCTTCTCCACTAGTATTTTCTTAATAACCTTTCCGCTACAAACGGGAAATTAAAAAAAGCAAGAGATCGCGTGCTCGGAGTAACTACACCGTGCGCTATACTTAACAGTGCGCGACACTGTTAGCACGAACGGGCGATCGCCGGTTTTTCCAAGTTTTCCTCTTCGAAACCGTAGGATGTCATCCAAGTTATTATTGCTACGGAAAGAGCTAATCTAGTTCTATAATGTAAGCGATAAAATGTCGTGCTCGCGAATACTATTTAGAAGTAAAATGCGAAAATGCGCCGATGTCGTGTCCGCGCTAAGAGTGTCGCGATGTGTACGTGTAGCTTGAAAATATAACAACGCAAACAAGACATATCTCCACAAGTGGTTTTCAAATCGTAAGCTAGTTTATTTTAACGTTTGATAGACATTAAAAAAATGTTTAAATATTTTTGCTCACAATGCACGGCTTGCCGTCGTCCTGGGACCGGTAAAAAGGCCATTGCCGGCAAGTGTAGCCCTGTTGTACCCAAACAAACTGGGGTAAGAAGGACAAAAAGAGGTCATACACACATAAGTATATAAATGCACTGTTTACAGAGGGTGAACTGTGAGCTTATCTGTTAGCAGTTGTACTCTTTTGCCATTCATTGTTTTGTCTCATCTGGTCTGAACCAAGCATTTATGGGAACACATCTCCCCGTTTTGCATCTTGCCGTCCGTGAGTTTCCCCGTGTGCTTAAACGGACACTCCGGCGACTTTTTTCTAGCTACCCCTACAAACTATATATATTCGGAATCAACGTCTTTTACACTTTCCGGTATGCTATTTAGTACTGTGAAATTCACAGTATTTATTGTGAAATCGGCAAATAAAAATGATGCCAAAACCAACATTCAAATATAGCCGCGCTTTTCAGTGGCGTGACATCAGGGAAAGGAAGCTTGCAGGTTGAACGGGCTGTCTAAAAATGGACTATACCGAGCATTTGTTTCGTGTTGCTGCGCGGGTGCTGGAGCAAGCTTCCATAGCATTCAGTTCACAACATGAAACTGGTTGTAATCAGTATTGAGCAAAGTCTGCAGTGTAAAGAGTGAACACCTGCCTTCCCCTGAGGTCATTTATTTTATTGTTGCTAGTTGAAGCTTTAACTTTGAAAACATGGTGAGGACCAAAACAATAAATTCAATACGTTTCCAGAAAAAATATTTTGGCCTCATATTTAGGTTACTATTTCAACGATGTTTGTTTGTGTGCTTAGCGAATTTACAGGCACATCGGAGACTATGAAAAAAATGACAGACGTTTAAAATTTCCTGTTACGGCGAAATGGAGCGCAGTTCTTGAGAAGGAGGGAGGGTACGGAGAGGAGGGTATGCCCCTCCTCCTCCGCACCATCGCATCGTCCCCTCCTCCTCCCTTCTCCTTCCCCTCCCCTCTCCTCCTCCTCTTATTCTCCTCCTCTCCTCTCCTCCTCCCTCCTCCTCCCTCGTGACGTCACTCGTGTGCCTATGACCCTCATGTTGTCACTCATGAAGGACTCGTGAAGGTCGTGACCTTCACGTGACCTTTACTGTGAAGGTTGTGGCCTTCGTCGAAACCTTCACGATTGACCTTCGTTACGTCACTCGTGACCCAGTGACATTCATGACGTCACTCGTGACCCTCGTGATGGGAAACGTCCCATAATGCAACTCGCGGTTACGCCGACGGCGACGGCGACGCCGCTCAAGCCGGAAACGAGCGCCTAAGAGCTGAGCTCTAAAAAACGAAGGAGTACCCTTTGAGGGCATCCCAAGCAAGGGTTTTCAATGCCACAGATTTCTACGTGAAATGGAACATTTATCTCATCTGCAGCTCTGAGGGTGGATAGTTGTCCCAACATTTCTTCACCAGTTCTGGAATTTTCCCTCTAAACTACATTCACTGAGAGCTTGAGAAACGCAGTGCGCGACGGGTCCGGACATAGCCTTTGCTACGCTCACAAAGCCTGGCAGTTCGAGGACGGAAGCATAGAGTGCCCGGTCGCAGATTCAGAGCGCGAGGATCTGGTAGCACAGAGCATCAAAAAGCCATTTCTCGGGGAACCTGGATGTCAGCGCACAGCTTTTGCAACAGCGGGGACCCGAAGCACACTTTCGGGTCCTCGCGTCGCGCCGCAGCGTTCCGCGGCAGCGGCGAGACGCGGCGTTTCGGCGTCTCGCCGCAGCAGGGCGCCAGTCGCGTGGCTCTACTCTCATCCGTTGTCTGGCGCTCCACCTTTTCCATTTCGGCGACCGCTTCTCGTGGCGATCTGCCAGGCTTTGTCAGTATAGAGGTGGCTATGGTCCGGAGCATCTAATTATCGCACAGCGGTTAGTGAGATTGTGACATTAGTCAAGAACAACGCCAGAAAACAACCAAAGAGCAGGAATCGTGAATATTATGAGATGCTCGCCGCATTTCTTTAGATGTCAGTACTATGGAAGCCAAATGAGGATTGATTTAACCAATACTTACGGAATGTGCCGGATACGGTCTTGGCCCATTTTGAACAACATTATATCCTAGACGAGGGCGGTGGTAGGTGTGAAGAACTGAAACAGTAGGCGCCAAAAAACAATTTGTGAAAGAAAAGTTTGACCCCTCAAACTACCTAATAAGGGCATTGTCGTCAAATTAAAACAATCACCGCCTAGTTCGTGACATGCAACGCAAATGGGATAGTATTACACAAAACGTGATGTATGCAATATCTAACAAAATTAAGGATAATATTCTTACGACTCCAGCTCGGCGTGGAAACATGAAACCGGGTCACAGGTCACAGTTCGACCCCAACTCAGCAGTGGTGATGAGATCAAGAGTAAGAAAAGCAATTCTAAAAAGCTTAAGTATGGCAGAAAATCTATATTACTAAAAAATTGAGCAACATCCAAATTCGTTTTGTGTGTTTTTTGTGAAAAAAACGTTCAGTTCGCGTAGCACCGATAAATGGTCCGTCGTAAAACGCTCAGTGCTCACGGCAAATTATCCCAGCGAAAGAAATACTACTGCGAAATTGAATTCAAGTGGTTAGTTGAATCAAAAGCTATACATACCGGTGCTATTTCTAAAACATGTGAATGAGAGGTCACGAAGAGTCGCTGATAGAAGATGTGAGCCGGGTAGTTGTTAGACACCAATAATCATATGTGGTACTAGAGCGACTAAGTAAACTACGTTTAAAAGTAACGACACTTCAGCCCTATTGTTGTGTTACATGAATGTTGGCGTTGGTCATTAGTTTTCGCCGACGTGCCCCACGGAAGACACAATTACGTCGTCCTGCATGCTAAAACAGTTCACGACAGTGAAAACCGATAACCACGATAACCTCCTAAACACCGTATCTTCCGCTCAACATGTCGCGTCTCAGAAGCATATATCTTTCTCATTGGGCACCTGTTAGGCTCTAAGTGAAGAGATGACAATAGCCGCGATCTGTTGGCATGTAAACAAATATCACGTGGTGCAAACGCACGTAGGATCGTCGTGGCTGCGTCGGACAATGGGAGAGAAGGGTGCCAATAATCGTACTCTGAGCGTAGTTTTCTAGTGACTACTGGTAGCACTCTGCGCTGTCCGCGTGCCTCGACTTTCTATTTGTTTTGTGTAATCTATATCTTACCAGTTGGAATAAAAACGCTAGCTGAGCCACCTGGCCAGCCCGCCGCCAGATTCAAAGGATTCCACCGTATTTTTCGTTTCATTCATCCCTTTGCACAGCGCAAAGCTGTTTTTGTTTTGTTTTTCTACGGAGAGATGACAGTGGCAGCAGTAATTAGGTTTAGTGGCAGAAACGACATCCCGTGGAATGGAAAGCTGGAGACATCTATGAAAGGTTCTGTGAAATAGACGGCCCGCGTTCGCCAATGGTGGAAGGTCAATTCTCCATTACTCAAGATGTTGACGTACTCGATCCCAAATATTGATTAAACGTACGGGGATTAAACTTTCACATCAGGCATTTGTCCCTGCGGCTGCTTTGCGATGACGTTTCAGTTTTCTATGAAAAGCGATGGACGTGTGCGCTGTAAAAACAACAACAACCTGGATATGTTTTTCTTTGATGGGACCTGATACTTCAATAAAAGCCGTCGTAGTAAACATCACCGGCTCAACCTAGAAGAAACGTGACCTGGTTTTTGATGTGTAGATATGCAGGCTGACCACTAGCACTTTTCAATGGAATACAAAATGAATTAATGAAGACACTCGTCGAAATAAACTCCCATTATTGGAGGCTCTCACAATTGCCAACGGCCTTTATCCAGCGTGGTAGCCCTGTGATCCAAATCAGCGGCGGACAAAACCTTGCTTCCTCTGATTCAAATTTCAGGCGTCACAGGCACTATAAACGGGTTTAGCACGTTAAATTGACAATATGCTCTACTCCAGAGAGCAAAAACGGGACTTTTAGAAGCTCAAAGCCCACGCGTGTCGAAATGCGGGGCGAAAACTTCTTCGACCTAGCGGCGAAAATGTAAAACAGAGGAGCGGGTATCAAACAACAATCAAAGAAAGAACAAAAAACACTTAAGGACAAGGACAGAAAACAGAGTTCTTTTATCTATCCACGAACATTTACTGATGTCTCCTTCAATACGTACTATCTGCCTCCCAACTTTTTCGACTAAAAAATAAGATACATGAAAAAGAATATATATATGCACCCGGAAAAAAGACAAAAATTCCCAAATAAACTAGAAAATAAAAAGGGTATAAAAAGCAGGCTGTTGGAGTAGCGGATGGGGCATTCCGACTCAAGACAAGTTACGCAAGTGCGCCACTGATGCGCTATTTATAAAACTGAAAACGAATGCAATGCATCATGGCTATTATAGGCCTTAGCACGTTTACTGTCGTCGTTGTAATAGTGAGCACACTGGTCTCGCCTCCAACCCTTGCACCCCCCAAAAACGCTGTTAAGGGGCATAAAGGTCTAACATCCTATATACGTATTATTGCACAACATTATATATATGTAACATTATATATATGTAAATTTGACCAAAAAAATTAGGCGTATTATGTTCGGGAACATTGTAATGAATTTAAAACACTATAAAATTCATTGTACATAAAAGTCTCATAATATATCATGTTATATTTATTTTAAATAACCGAACTTCTAACAAATATTTTAATGTGACTGACAGAATAGCGTAAAACTGAACAAGGACGAAGGGACACACATACGACACGACTGGCGTCAGTCCTCTCGCATTTGTGCCTCTTCGTACTTGTTCAGTTTGCGCTATTTTATTAATGTTGAGTATGAACCAACTGGCCCAATCAGAAGTCGTGTTACAACATATTTTATATGTCAGCTTCCAGTATTAACAAGAAAATGTAAAAACAAAATCTACACATTCAATAAGAGGATTTGTCGGTCATGTTTGAACAAATGCCTCTCCCTCCTTTCTTTCAACTTCCCAGTACTTCACCCATAGGTTAAAATGTCATTAAAATTTCACTAAAAACATATTTGGATAAGCGTTGTTACATTTAGATTAATATTAGAGGTTGTCTTATGTTCGACCTATTCTTATTGAGTTTTGTACATATGATATTTTAAATAAGATATTTAATATTTCAAATTATGGCTGCACAAATGTTTGTGCTAAGCACTCACTTTAGCAACTTTTGAACGTTTTAACGAAATGAGTAGTCTTTGCTCTACGGTGCATATCCTTAACTTTCTTTGTCAGAAAACAAGCGAATTATTCCAATATGTTCACGCTCACCGTAAGTAGCATCCGCAAGGGCATGACAAAAGAAGGCTGCTAGTAGCAGTACCAGTGAACTCTTCATCCTTGCGCTGTCCTCAAAGCTGGCCCACGTGGGCGCTTATCTCAAAACTTATAATATTAGTGTTGGCGTAGGCAGTATTTATAACTGGGTGTCGGAAATTTCTCGCACGCGCTGTTGTCTTTCCATCTACCCTCACGGACGCCCCACCTCCTTTGCGTTTCCAGGGCAGGGCATGTCGGTATCACGAGACTTGTGCAGGAAAAAGGATGCACCGCCCCGGGGTGTCGTGCAGAGATTCTGCTTTTTCTTGGCGCGTATCCTGTGGGTCTTCGCGCAAGAACGTTTCAGTTTCCGGACGAAAAATCGCTTGCCTGTGCAACCTTTCGTCTCATACGTGTTTGTGCTATCCCTTCTCTGGGTTCTACTTGCAATCACGTATATTTATACCAAGTAGACAGGAAATGGCGCAAATGTAAAAATGGCCTAGTCGAGTTGTATTTGAGTACTAATAAGAAAAAGACTTCCAATAGCGCACAATTTTGTTGATGTTACATCAAATTGATGACTGCTTATTAAGAATGCAGCTTCAATTCCTTAGTTTGTTCCGTTGCTGAGGAAAAGTACAAACGTTTTTATTGCTACTTTTTGTGAAACCCTTACGTTTCCATATCTCTCAAAGGGTATCACATTGTACCGGTTTTTTTAAAAGAAATGTAGGGTTTTCGGATAAAGGTCCGTTTATAATTTGAGTAGACATTCCGTTATGCGTCATTCATTGTCTCGGTATATTGAACTTTTTTTCACGGAGTACTTCAAGACCAATCACTGTAATCTGCAAGATAAGTTCAGAACATCTCTGGCGCAAAATATATTTTGACCTAAGAATAATGTCGTCGATGTGACATTGCACGATACGAAAACTTGAAAGTATAAAACTGCGAAGACGAGGACGTTGACAGGACTTCTTTCATTTAGCAACAACATAAAAGATTATATATTGTTGCTAAATGAAAGAAGTCCTGTCCCCGTCCTCGTCCTTGCTGTTTTATACTTTCAAGTTTTCGCATCTGTTAACCAACACGCTCGTTTTCAATTGTTGCTGGCGTTGCACAGCAACGTGGCCAAGTCAAATGGCATGCCAAGTGAGAAATGGCAGACTTCACTTCAGATACATTTAAACCTAACTTATTTTTGACCTCGCCATTTACCAATCTTCCTGCGAACCTCGCAGAAAGAACGCACAGTGTTTTTGGCGGTGTATCTCACACTAATGTAGTCGGCAACCGCTCACGAACTCAGAGCGTGGCTTCTTATGTGTAGATTGTTGCTTCGTTGTTGGTGATTCGTTCTTGGGCAATATCCTCGCCGAATGTCCCAGTATCGTTGGCTTTGCGGCGATATTTTGAAGGAAGATCGCTGATTGATGAGGGCAAGAAACCGTTTGTAACCTAAAAATATATATCAGCGCTATTACACAAGCATGTCATGTCATACTAAAAATAATAAATGGTACAGCAAAGCTGCACCTTTCAGTCGAAACTGTCATTATTTTTTGGAAAAGCGGGGGGGGGGGGGGTGCTAAGATCCCTCCGAATCTAGATTTGTTCTTTCGAGTGCTCTGCAGGAAACTATGATCAAGTATAGCCTCACGGTCATTCTTGGCGATATCCCGCACTGCCTGGTGATAGATACAAAAGTGCAGAGGGCAAGGGAATCGGCTTAAAAAACGAACGGAGGAAACATGTTTTTTTTGTTCCTAGGCTATAGGTTGCGCAAGCTGCCGCCCTCCATAAAGGGTGCGGCTGTTAGCATTCATCCATCCATCCATCCAAACAAAGCAGGGAGCGGCCAGTTTCGAACGTTTTATTATCACTCCACATACTGTGATACAGAGCCATTCTGACAAGAACACCTAAAACAAAGCACGAAGCAAAAAAAGTAATTATAACGAGAAACACCCTCCTGCGTTTCTCAAACTGGTGACGACTATCAACGCACGGATTACTTTTCTAATTCACCCCGTAAGAGTCACGTCAGGGCTCCAAACAAACCGCTGCTAAGGGCAATGCCATCACAGAGTGAAATGTTTTTTTCAAAAAGTAATTAGATTAGATTACTAATTACATTTGTGAAAACTGCAAAAATGTAATTAAATTACATTACGAATTACCGCAGACAAAAAGTAATGACATTACATCACAATTACTTTTCAAACGTAATGAAATCACTTTGACATTACTTTTCAATACCCTCAGGCAGTAATCCATGCTCATTTTATTCACTGTGTATGTACCAAGACTCAGATATTCCAGCTTACACCACAAAAACCTTATGCGAATCAAAGTGAACCACACTGAACAGTCGTTTTCCTGGCGGACTTGACATAAGTGTTAAACATGGTCAGAAACTTCGTTAGATGTGACTCAAATCCAGCCGACTCACCGGTTTTGCTGTTCATTCAACGGTGAAGGTCATTAGTTAAGGGGTGATATGTTTCCGTCTTCCTGATTTCGAAGAAGTTATAGCTCGTGTCAGTATGCTTAGTCGGGCTATGGTAGCTTGTTCTTCCATGAAGTCGTCACGTGAAACGTTTTTCTTCCGCCTCGTACCCAATCTAATTCTTTTACCCCAAGAGTACTAGTTGACATATTTGCGGTCGTTACTCTGAAGGAGTATTGTTCCCAAACACTCGAAAAGCCCAAGTTATTACGCGTTGTCACAAAAGGGGGCTGGATATTTGCGACGGATGGCGCGAGCTTCCTAAAATGTGTACTTTCCCAAAATCGGTTGGCAATATCTGCTCATAGCCTAGCTTATTTCAAAATAAACTTCCCAAGGAAAGGCAGCGAGGCCTACCGCGAGCAGCACCTGCTTTGCTCGATGCCCTTCTTTTCCGACTACAAAAGGCACCTTTACTTAAAGGGGCCATGACACGAATTTCGTGCTGGAATAAATGCACTTAGATTGGGATTTTACTAATAGCATATCGTTTAGTGGGCAAAAAGAAAGAAGGCGGAAAATCAAGAACTTGATTTTGGGTACAAAAACTTCAAAACATAGCGTAATATTTCGTGCCTCCTTCCCATCGAAAGCTCTTTACCTATTTTAATTTCATTTCAATTTATTTACCCTTAAAAATCCTCATTCGAGAACATTACTTTAGCGGGGGTGGAGGATTATTTGCATTTGAAACACATTAAAGAAACACTCAGCAAAAAAAAAGAAATAATACAAACAAGAGGTTAAAACAAAGCAAATATAAACGAAATTGATCCATAACACGTTATAAGGCACAATCAATTAGTGCAAACATTAAGCATACTTAAAAACACACAGGCAAATAATTGCTCTCCGAAACACGATACTAAACAACCGCGGAATGTGAGGCTAAGTTCTCCGGTAGAGAGTTCCATTCAAGAATCGCTAGTGGAAAAAATGACTTAATAAATGCGTTAGTGGATGGAGATATCCGTTGGACACAGTTAAAGTTTGTTAGTCTGCGGGAAGGCCGGGGAGGTGGTTGCAAGAAATTCGCTCTAATATCCGGGTGATAGTGGTATATTTTATGAAAAAATCAGCGTCGTAAACATTTTTGGCGCGTGGGTAATGAAGCTAGGCCCTAAATGGGACTTCATAGCCAACACGCATTCGGTGCGATCGTACCTAGAAAGGATGTAGCGAGCGGCACGATTTTGAATGATTTCAAGCTGGGTAACAACATAAGCTTAATGAGGGCTCCATATGGCAGCGGCGTACTCAAGTGTTGGTCGCAAAAATGTTCGATATGCCACCTGGCGAAGACTCGGAGCAGTAGAGTGAAGGCAACGCCTGATGTAACGCAACGTTTTTGAAGCGGCGAGTGAAATGGATTCGATGTGTACGGTCCATGATAAGACAGATGCAAGGTGCACACCAAAATACTGAAATGATGAGACGGCTCTAATGGGTTGAGCGCAAAGAAAGTATGTGCATGATAAAATGGGAGCGCTTGTGGGTGAAATGGACGAGCTGGCATTTTGAGTAGTTCAGACACATTACCCAGTCGGAGCACCAATTCATTATGGCAGCTAAGTCGTTTTGAAGGAGGAGATGGTCATCAGGTGAACTGATTTGGCGTTACAACATACAATCATCTGCGAAACACGCACCTTAGAAAAAATGGAGCGTGGGAGATCGTTGATAATAATAAGGAAAGTAGAGGATCGAGAACCGAGCCGTGGGGAACTCCAGACATAACGTTCCATAAGCCAGATTCTAGGTTGTTTACGACTGACAACTGTAGCCGGGAAGAAAGTAAACTGTGAATTCATGAAATAACGCTATCGTTACCTTTAAGTGCGGAGAGCTGTGTTAGTAAACGAAGGTGCGGGACCGGATCAAAGGCCTTGGAGAGTTCTAAAAAATATCGCGTCGGTCTAAGGATGAGCTTCAAAGTTTGCATGTAATTTAAAGATAAATTTTAGTAACTGCCCTTACGAAAATGGCATTTTCTGGACTTATATAAAAAGACAGATACGGTTATATAAAAAATTGGGCATATGTGGCCATATCAAGCACATCAGTTTATATAAGGCTTATCTAGCCAGACATGCCTAATCTTTATATATCCATATCTGGATCTGCCAAATAGAGGTATATCTGCCTCCCATATCAGGCCAGATATGTCCCAATCAGATGAGGCAACCTTTATATACAGGGTGTTTTTTTTTATTCATGCATATTTGTTTTTAAAAAAGCCATGAAAGCTACACTTATGCAGCTTGTGCAGTGAGGTATACGCCCAGGGTGACATTATGTGGGTGGCTAATCTTTGCGATAAGTCGGCTAATCAATTTAAATTCACTACTTAACTTTTCAACTAGTGAAAATAGACATATGGTTCCAATTAGAAACTTGCTGAGCGTCGTCTAAAACCATTAAATCAGTCATTTTTAGAAAGACTTTCAGCGCGTGAGAAGCGTAGCAGAGCACTAAAGTTACCACTTCGTGGAGCAGGTACAGGGCTAGCGGTTTCGGTAAGGCGCCCGCGCAATTTTTCCGTCTCTTATCTAGCTCCAGCCTTGTACCTGCTCCACCAGTGGTAACTCTGCGCACTACTGCGCTTCACACGCGCTCAAAATCTTCCTAAAAACTACTGATTCAGGGGTTTTGGACGACGCTCAGCAAGTTTTTAATTGAAACCATATGTCTATTTTCACTAATGAAAAGTTAATCTTTAAATAATTAGCCGACTTATCGCAAAGATTAGACACCACACATAATGTCCCCCTGGGCGTATAACTCACTCGCACAAACCGCATAAGTGTAGCTTTCATGGCTTATTTTAAAACAAATCTGCAAGAATAAAAAAACACCCGGTATATTTTGTCTTCACAAATAACTACCAAAAGTGACTTCTCATCTGTATAAGAAATATACCATATTAATATTGAGCATGTACGAACTTTTATTAATTTTTTACATGAGCTGCGCTTTACGCCACTCCTGATTTCGCCCAACTTAATTCCCAGGGAAAGCAGGATTATCGACATTCGCTTAACGAATGTCGATGAAACGTTAATGTCGACGAAACGTGTATCTACGAGAATGCGGACCGTGGAACGTGTTATCACGAAACGCAGGGAGAATACAAAAATCGCTATTCTACCTGCAGTTGGGGCTATGATTTTAGAATTTCGGAGAGATTATTCACCCGGCTGCCAGAAGATAGACACGGCCTAATTCTAGAGGTAATCTGGAAGAGTACCTTTAGGAAAACGATCAATTGTCGCGAAGTAGGTTGCAGCGCACTTACGTTGACGAGACGGGACTTGAAAGGTGTAATCCGAGATACATGCCGACACGGCCACGGCAGAACCACCACTCAAACACAAAACGAGAAGGAAGGTGTCCGTGAAGATTCAACACGATGTAGCACAAGCTGTCATTTGTAGAACCGAACACTAAAACACATCACAAAAACTCTTGGGCTTTCTTTGAAGAAATCGCTTGCAGAAGCAGAAATCCGCAGCAGCCACGCAGGGCGTCAACACACGCCAAACTAGGTCCGGCTGAACAGATTCCGAGATTGGCAGCGGCTAATGCGTCATCCGTCAAAACCACGTGACCACGCAGCTTCTACCATGCTTTCAGCTTAGGGAGAGGGGAAAGGTTAGAAGAAAGGCCAAAACGGGAGTGAACACACACAAAAGGTTTATCTTATGGGGCATCAACGACCACAACGAGTGGTGTGTCACTTGTACCCAAGATTGATAGTGCAAATGAATTCTATGCGTGGCCTTGAGCTCCAGGCAGGTGCCGTGTTCTGCTTTATCACCAGCTCCTAGACTGTAGTCACGTGACCCTAACCGAAGACACGATTGGCCTAAATGCATAGCGCCTACCATGCTGTCAACGTCAATACCGAGTGAACTACAGCTCTATGAAGTCCAGCTTTTGAACTTTCAAAGAAGCTGTCCTGCTCCAAAGTGACCCAAAACGATGCGAGTATGAAGATACTATGTTTTACGCCGTATAACCCACATTATAATTTTAAATGAAAAAATAAGCGCGACTATTTTTTTTTTGCGCACGATGTCCACAAATAAATAAATAAATGAATATGTATATATTTTTTACCAATAAATTTAAAACTAATGTAAACATAAAATCGCTCGTTTTCGGGTTTTAATTTTTTTTTTAATTTGAGGGTAAAATTGGGTGCTATTTTTCAACTCCACAATCGGGGAGAAATCGGGTTTTTTGTGGAAACATTCCGAAATTCGGGTTTTTTCGGGTTAAATTTACAAATGTACTCAATAATACATTCGTTTTTTTTTTATTAGGAGCGTATTACGAGCTTTTTAACGCTAACGCGTTAAAATTAGGGGTCTGTTTCAAGCTGGTAATCGGGGGGACATCAGGGTTTTCCAGCTCCGATTGCCGTCGGTCGCTTCAAGGGAAGCACCGCCCACGGAATCCTCCTCTCCCTCAGGTGTCAACAAAAACCCCGACCGTTCGAGGGACGGTCGTCTTCGATCAGATATTTCGCTATGGAATAAACCTGTTAAGTTTTCCCGATCTGTTTACGCGACTGACTGGCTCGGACGTTGTTCGTGAGAAAGGTTGGACGCCAGCGAGATGGCCATGCTACCCGAGAGATCCTGCTGGGCGTCGACACCTCAGCGGTCGAAGGGGGATTGATAGTGCATTTTACAAGCTGCGTGCAGCAGGGCCGAAGCTACGTGGCGTGCCGAGGCGGTTCCACCTGCACAGCGGGTGGACGGAAATGTCCCTCCGAGGCCCCAACGCCTATTGTCGCTTTTCCTCAGCCGGCCTCCGTAGAATGTCACGGTGAGTTAGGCGCGCTCGTTGGGCGGTTGGTTGAGAGTCGTGTAGCGTCCACAGTGCTGCACGCAGCTTGCGAAATGAACTATAGGTCACTGTTGTCCCGAGGTAGGGTAGCTAGCGTGTGTGCACCGCAAACTCCGTGCGGCGTAAAAATAAATAGGTTGGTTATGTGGTTTTGGAATTCGGGGAGAAATCGGGTTTAACCCGATTCTCCTGAAACATGTTCGGGGTGTAAAAATCGGGTAAAATCGGGTTTTACCCGAAAACGAACAACCCTATCAGTATACACTGTTACGTTCGCGTTTTTAAATTTTTTTACGAAAGAGTTAGACATAAAAGACACAACGGACAGCACATCTTCCGACCTTCAACACACGATGAATCGCCGACGCTCGCAAACGGAAGTTTGCTGATGCTGCGCGAACGGTTTTTGAAAGATGCTGCGTAGGGTACTCCGGGCGCAACGGCTTGGCAGCCCTTTGAAGCGGAAAAAGATTCGGGACGACGAAGTAGCGTCTTGCATCTTCAGTAAGCTAACTGTGTTCGTGTTTCCCCACTCAATTTAGCGGGGAAACGTGAACAAAATTGGTTTCACAGCTAGATTTAGCGGGACAAATTGATGTCACGTGACCTAAGTATCAATTCAATTTCTCGCTAAATTTAGCGGGGCGTTTACACCGATGGCGACGCCGACACCGCTTAACTCGGAAACGGGTGCCTAAGAGCTGCGATCTAAAATCTATTATTTGATTAAGTCGCTTTCCGATCTTATTACGCTTCGTCATATTGTCACACGTCAAACATACAACCAAATTTCATTTGTCTCTTAATCTTCAAAATGCACAATTGATTAATTGGTCCAAATACACAGAATAACTTCACTTTAAGGATGTTGACAATAGTTAAGTAATTATATGAGACTCATGCAATATAAATCAATCAACTAGTGTTTTGGCGAGTACATATGACTTATTGCTTGCACGACCAAAACGGGCTCATATATCATTATCAGGGGCTATATTTGCACGCGTATATGACGATATATGGCCGTATTTACGCATTTATATGGCCACATCTGGACGTATTTGCCCACTTATATTGCGATATCTTGCCGTATCTGCTCCCATAAATAGCGGCATATTGCCATATCTGACTCCTTATATTATCATATATGGCCGCATATAAAATATATCAGGGCCATATCTGACATTTTCGTACGGATGGGTCTCGCAAGAGAACCCTCTCCTGAAGCCGTGGTAATGGTAAAACAGAGGTGGTTATCATCAAGATGAGACATGACATGGGTATATATATGTTCAAAATGTTTCGATGGGGTACAAGTTAAAGATATGGGTCTATAGTTCAAAGACAACAAATGATCACCGTCCTTGAATGCCGGAATAACCTTTTCTACCTTCCAGTCAAATGAAAGACGTCCCTGTGCCAACGACTGGGTGAATAATAAGGCGAGGAACTCACTGTTTATGTTTTTCGTATTCTTGAGGATTTTGGAAGAAATGTCATCGGGTCCTTGGGACGATGAGACTTCGAGGCGATCGATAAGGCCGGCAATACCGGCGGAGGAGATATTTATACGAGCCATAGTATTATAAGAAGCAGGGAGAACTGTTGAAATGTTTCAAAGGCTCTCGCAAGTGAAACCAGAAGCGAAGCACTTGTACATTACTGAAGAACAGGAAGTTTTCGAGGATAGGCAGCCGTGGTCATCATTGAACCGAATAGAAGCAGAGTCGTCACTTGGAGAAACCAGGGTCTAAACCTTTTGGGATTAGATTGCATGAGAATGTGTAGGTCTCTAATAAAATATTTATGCTTTCCCTACCGAAAAATCCAGTATAAATGTTCACTATCCGAATTATGGAACCGAAATTTGCTTCTGGAAGCCTGAAATACAGGTTGCAGACAAAGGAATAATTTCTGAAAACCTAAAATCCAGATAGATTCCAGATAGAACCCAGATAGATTTCCGGTCCTATAATCCGGATAGCGAAAAGTTATACTGGATTTTTCGGTAGGGTTGCCACCTTTATCTGGCGGGTGCATTCCTCTAAGACAATCATAGTAGGTGTCCCATGCTTGCACACAGAGCTTTTGTTTCGCTTTTCTGAAGAGACGTTTTTTCTTGTATCTCAGAGACCTGATAGAATTGTTGTACCAGAGACGGCGGCCGTCACTGGGGATCCGTATCAGTGGCACAAATCGCTGAACAAGATCCTGCAGCTTATTCCAAAACGGGAGCCAATTGCATTGAACGGTCCTTGAAGTGTGCGCTACTAGGGATGCCTTATATTATGCTCTCAATTCTAGATTTATTGCAGCGTAATCGGCCCAGTTAAAATCATGTATCATTTTTTAGACAAAATTTTTCGCATTTGTACGCTGAGCAAAAACGACTTGCAATATATGATCACTGAAACCGTTAATATAGTAGATATAAAAAACAAGACCAGGTGACGACGACAAATATAGATCCGGGATATTGTTTAGTCGAGTGGTTGAGTCAACCTTTGCGATAGGTTGAACGTTAAACACAATCCAAGGAATTTTCTCAAGTCACTTGGACCTTTAGACAAGAGACTCGACCAGCATATATCCGGGAAGAATTGAAGTCACCAAACATCAAAATATCAGCATGCGGAAAACGGTTTCTTATTTCTAACTAGGCGAAGTGCAGTTTAGATGTGAAATTATCATCACTGTTGGTCTGTAGCAAGCCACAAGTACAAGTCTTCACAGTCTTACATCGGCGGTACCCAAAGCACGTCACCAGACCCCAACGCACGATACACGACACCCGACCTCCCCATCTTCCCTTCACCCCTAGGCTGTGTGTGCGGTGGGAGGTACACGCTTGCCGGACCAATCAGGCATCTCCCTTTCATCACCTGACCCCATTCTGTTCGTGATGGAACGTGAACACGTGGCAAAATAATAATTTAAAACGAGCGTGATGGTGAGTAAATACGAATACTTGAAGTGATAAAACATCGAGGACAGGGACGGAAACAGGGCCTCTTTATCATGAAAGAAGTCCGGTATCCGTCCCAGTCCTCGATGTTTATTCTTTCAATTATACGTGGCAAATGATAGAAGTGCTGCTGGCCCAAAGATCACGTAGCTTCCACAGTGCTGGCTGCCTAGGGGTGAACGGCTGGGGAAAGTAACTTTTGCCCGAACTTTCAAACGACGGGCTAATCTTTTAGGGGAGAAGAGCGACGTTCGGGTACACAAACGAGGGTCCGAGAAAGAGGAGTTCCTCCCTTCCCTTGTCTTGAACTGTTTCGCACGCTGCGCGATTTGTGAGTTGAATAGAAAAGCTAAAAAATGAAAAGTTAAAAAATCGTTTCATGGCCCCTTTAACAAGGTCATAAATACGCGCGAAACGTTCTAGGGCATTGACAAGGAATTTGGGATAAGGTTTTTATTCCGGTCATTTGTTGTTCACAATGGTCGAAGCTTACGGTGTGACCTTGCTAGACGAAAAAGCAAGAAAGCTGGGGAGTTTGCGACCATGTCCTGTTTCCTCACGCTTTAAATGTGTTAACCTCACTGGTGATGTGCCCTTCCGCTTGTTGCCAATAAGCCGTTCATTCCTAAGCTGACAGTGCAGTGGAAGCTACGTGCTCATTTGAACAGTAACACGTCTATCTTTCGCCACGTAACTGCGCTCTCGTTCATACCAATGCGCAAAGGAAGGGAAGGGTCAGGTGATCAAAGTAATTGTTTGATTGGTTATGGTGAGCTCGTAGCTCCCACTGCACTGTCTTAGGGATAAAAAGGTATATTATCGTCGTGATGACGTGACGCTGTGAATCTGCCTTGCCTGGAGTTCGTGAGCGATGGCCTTCCAGCGATGTCTTTACACGTAAGCTTCTCTGCTTCGCCTTTCAAGCCAGCCTTTGTGCGTCTCTTGAGTACTTCGCACGAGGCCATGCGCTCCGATGGCCGTCGTTTATTTGCTCTGATGTCTCTTTCACGACATTTCATCATGCAAAATAATTTTTCTTTGTTTAAAGCTCAATAAAACGAACTTTTTCATTTGGGACAAAAGTATTTTCAAAATAAATGAGTAATTATCTCGAAACTATTGCCCGAAAGTAATTCATTACATTACCAAATTACCAGCCTAGAAAAGTAAATAAATACATTACTCACTACCACGCAAAGTAATTTAATTACTGTAAATTTATTACAGTAATGTCATTACTCCATCTTTGGTTGCTACGGACGAATACATGGGACTGGATTTCACCCCGAAAGAACCATCGTGAAAAAATTGCACGTGGAATTTACGCGTCTAAAAGGAATAGACATACGAAGCCTAGATTTCACACTTACCCCGACAGAGGTTTGCCGAGAATCGCTTGTTTCTGGAATATTAATGCGAAAGCATTAACTGTCCTATGTAGTGAAGCCGGCAAACGGCACCTGAAATTCCCATTGGCTGCGACGCGTCATGTGCATGGCTTCATAGCAACGGCGTCATCGTTGCTAAGGAGCCAGCCAAACTGCTTGCGGCGCAACGCAAAGAGTAAAAACACGTAAAAGATTAAACAAAGAAACTTAAGACTGCTTAGGTAGGAATTCGAAAGGCATTCCTACGCTCAGCGGATTCCTACAAACAGCGCGCCACGTCGCCTTCATTCACACGGCACTCCGGCCGTGACATCACGCTCCGCCATTGCGCAGGGGCGGTACCCCAGCCGGCTCCAGGACTTCCGTGACGTTGCATCTGCGTTGCAGTGCTTTTCTTTGTGTCCTTTTTCTGAGGCGCGTCCGCCTTGACCTTGAGCGCCTCGCCGCCTTTCGTGAAGAAGCATCTGCGTTGCTGCGCTTTTGGCCAATTGGGATTTAGGTGCCGTTTCGCTTAGCCAAAGGGAACTTAGGTGCCATTTTTCGCTTCTAGAAACGGAATTTAGGTGCAGTTCGTGGTACATACTTACGAACACCAACTTCTCTTCATGGGACAGTTAATGCTTTCACATTTATACTCGGAATGACGTTAATTTTCTCAGGGAAGGTTCATGTCAACAAAATGAATAATGACTTTGAAAAAAAATTGTAACATTTCGGCCTGGGCGGGAATCGAACCCGGGCTACACGGGGTGCAGACGAACACACTTAGCCGACGCCACGGCGGCTCCACGGGTCCGGCTGACTAAAGATGTGCCTAGTTCATGCGTCATGCTTTCGCATTCCCACACGTAAGCAGTCTTAAGTGTTTCTACCGAGGTTTTGTGACGGCAACTTTTGGTCCTTGATGCGTCTTGAGATGCCTACTGCAGACAACGAACGCATAAGGAATTGCTGAAGTATACAGTCTGAAACAATTTGAATCGTTTGCATGACGATACGATTTTGGTCTTGTATTTATTGGAAACATGGCAGGTCTCGACAAACTCATTAGGTGTAAGAAATTGAGTTGTATTAGCGTCCGATACGGGATACTGTCTGTCGAAAATCATAACATGTGTGGAGGTCGGCTAAAAATACACCGAGAGACACATCTGTTTAGAACATGTTGTCAAAGCAGAGTCGGGCTCTCTTCTTGATTTTACAGCCGACGAAACTGAACTGAAGGAGCAATTATTTTGAATCTAACTATGATCGGTTCGAGATCTTTGTTTTCCAGGATAGCAATATGGGTGTGTGCTATGTACCTGCTTGTTACCATCACACCGAAGAAAAGAAAATCCGGCGGATTCCTTTGTTTTTGGTATACCCCAAATAGCGAAAGAGCTGGATAAAAACATCAACTAAGGTATAAATCTTGTACGGACAATTCGCTTTATCACACAAATGTGCACTGAAGCAACTTCTGTGCAGTCAGAGCTCCTTGAAGGGTCTGCTGGCCTGCATTTCAACTTTGATGCACTTCACGTCGTCGTCGCATGTGATCCGGTTTCAAAGTGTTGTTTTTTTTCATCCTCAAATATTGCGGGCACCTCGAATCATCGATCAAAGTTGTGCACAGGCACTCTTCGCTTTCAAAAACAAGCATAAAGTTGACCCCACGAATAGTAATTTCGTCGCTCATAACCCACTTAATTTAACGCTGTCACGTACTGCATCAGAAACAACCACTGAACTTGCGAAGCCATCGTGTCGCGTGCTAGGAAGGCAAAACCTGTTTGAAACTTTATTACCGACGCTTGGCATTGCTCTATGGCACTGAGACGATAAAAAAGTCTTCGTGATTAGATATTGAGAAGGTAAATTCTAACCTCACGTCGAGTGCTCATGCATTTGTCCATAACAACGGCCCTAGGAACTGTTTGTTTGCAGCACAGCGCCGTGGCGAGACGTCATCACTTCCCGTGTCAATGTAGCTTCAAAAGTAAGACATGCAGTGACAGATTTTTATAATCGTAAGTAACAGCGCCATATAGACATTGACTTATTAAAAACGCAGAACGTGTTATGTATTCACGTTCGATACGTTCTTTGGTGGTCGTATTGGCTAAAGTCGCGACCTTATGGGCTCTGGAAGGGTGAAAGGAGGCTTTGCGGTAGTGACGCTTTGCGTTTATTAGGTTCACAGTGATCATATTTGCATCTTCTTATTTGTTCACTAAGGAGTGAGCGAAATAACGGTTTTCTGCAAAGTACAATGTGTAAAAAATTAGAGTAGTTTTCTTCACCACAAAAATAAACTACGCATCGCCGGAAATCTATTTTCCGCCGAAATGCAGCCCTAGAGGTTCGAACCAGATGCTGAAGTTTCAGAACTAATGGGTTATTTTATTCAAAATCTATAAGTGATTTTTTGAAATTTTCAATCGGAAAATGGCTGCCGATCGGAGATCTCGAATACATGGAGTTGAATGGCGCCATCTACCGAAAGGGACACAAACGGTCCCCATTTTATTATTAACATTTGCTGGAAATCACCTATAACTTCTGAATGATGTAAAGGAGAGTTTTGAAATTTCGAAATCAGGTTCGAGCCGTTAGCGCTACATGTTGGCGGAGAATGAGCGTTCGGGACAGCTTAATTTATTTTTTCGGCGAAGAAAATTTTGTAAATTTGTGGTGGACACATGATAATGTGTGATAAAAACATATGATAATGTTTATTTAGGATTTAGCGCCACGTCATTTGAAACCCCTCATTTCCATTAGGGTCAGCGTTTATGACTAAATAAGTTATGCAGATGGAAACCCCACTATTCGTCATATCAGAGTGTTCTTTTATTATTTCCCAAAAACAATATCTACTTTTGTTTTTGATTGGTTAGCACAATGAGTTTCTATTGTATACATCATAATCTTAACTTGGGTTGACTTTCTTGAAGCTCATCGTGCTTAAAATTAATGGAACAAAAATATGGCGGCGTCGACGATTGGCCTCAGACTGGAGGCGTTGGTATTATATTTCGGTTGCAGGTTCCGGTACTTTCGCTGTGGTTGTTGCCACCGGTTTTATCGTCACTGGCAGGAATTCTTTGACGCATTTTCCGTCGGTGCAGACACCAGTGCGCAGCAGGAACAGCTGTAATAAATATATCTATATATGTATGTCGATATATAAAGAGTGTTTCATTTTACTTGTAATACAATTTTAATAAAATGTGAGGGACTCTTTGCGGGTGCCGTCCTCACAGTGTATTCAACGGGCTCGGATGTTAGACGGGGCGATATCTATCACGATAAATCGGCTAATTAACTAAAATTCCCTTAATAACTTTTAAGTATTGGTTTAATGCGTCAGGTTCCTTTTGGAGTTTTAAAGCCAATCACTAATTACCGCTAGACCAATTTATACAATTTGCGAAATGAATGGTGTTCGAGATATGTATTCGTAAGTTTTCGCATGTTCATCGGCAGTTCAGAATGTCCGGCAAACAAAGAGCGCCTGGTTATTTAGCGTGGGGTGCCCTAAGTAACACGGAGAAGAGTGACTGGCACTTCGTTGATATATAAGCAGCTTCCGCGTCGATACTCCCACCAACCACGCGCTGCAGATAAAGAAGAGGTTGGTGACCTGCTCTGTAGGTCACTTTTGTACATCGATAATGAGGCGCACTTTTTGCGCGCACTTTTTGAATTGCCGATAAACATTAAAAAAAAAACTATCGCTAAGTATCTGAAAGATGATTTGCCTTTTCCTAAATTATATTGTATTTTATCATCGAAAAAAAAACACCTTGTTTTTGGAAGCAATCATACTATCGTTTAACTAACGCTAGTTAATTTTTTACCATATAGTATTAGGTTGGGGATAGGTATGAACGTCAAGTAGCGCCAATTAAAACTCAACAATGTTTCCGGTGGATTGTTTCTCTTCAAAATACTTGCTACAAACAATAATGCGGTTCACGGGGGCATTTTTTTAGACTGAGCTGATATTACTTAAGAAATATAAAGCTTGATAATAAGTCCAGGAATGACGAAAAATAATAATGTGTAATATCAATGGGCCGTGCTTGAACTAGCAGAGCATATCCGAAGATTTGTATAACAAGCAAAAAGGCCACACAGACGTACACACAGATAAAAAAGTAGAAGTTCACACTGCGACAAACGCTGACTCTCAACTGAACTTTAATAAAACAAAATCGGCAAAGCACCGTTCGCTACACCACGGGGTGGTCAGTCTG